>OY282581.2:23198224-23407888 GCA_958299025.2 Drosophila histrio
AACCTGCCTGCCTCCCCTCCTTTCCCGCAACGTGCGAGGTTAAAGAGCAAATCCAAATCAAGGCGTGGCTGTCAGCTCTGCCAGCAGATACTCTAGGAAAGTTGACGAAAAGAAAATCCAACTTAAAGGTGGCAAGCAAAGAGATTGGCTACACTCAGAAAAACAAAGTACTCTAAGTTTAGAAAATTGTCATAAAAGTGTGAACAATTTCGCATTATCAGAACTAGAGTTTCTTCATTTAAAAAAAATTATATTCTAATTTTAAAAAGGATTTAAAATACAATTTAGGGAATATTTTTTATATTTTAAATTTTATTTAGCTATTTTAAATATTTTTATAGTGAAAATAAAAAAAAAAATTTCTATGCCATTAGCCAATATTAAAAATAAAAATTATTTTTTATCCCTTGTTGTCAAGTCAATAACGAATTTCCGAATTTTAAGAAGAAATAGAGCTACATTTTTGATAAGTGTAGTCGAAGCAAGGAAATGAGAGTATTAGATAGAGGAATAGTTAAAGAGGGGGGAGGGAGAAAGGGGAACGCCTGGCTTGCGTAGATAAATTGAATTGAATGGAGACCCACTGATTGGGAGCTGGCTTCCTAACATTCCTTGGCATCTCCATTCAATGTCGGCCTGTCAGTTTGCCTTTAGCATTTGCCGCTTTCACATTTTCAATTATGGTTAATCATGCAAATGTTTGTCGCCTGTGAAAATGTTTTACATAATGCAAAGTGAAATGATGCTGATGCTGCCACCGCCAACGACACTTCTGCCACAAAACATTGCAGGCTTGCTGCATATATGAATAATTGTGTGGCCTCCTGGACTTACAGCTGGTACCCCAAACACACTCCCAACACACACACACACACTCGCTCACACTCTCACAGGTAGCACAAACAATTTTTGCTGCTTCATTACACACACACACAGAGAGTAGTAGACTGTAGGTAGTCCAGTCTGAATTGTGTGTATCTTTTGCTACGTTTTGGGATTAGAAACAACCCCGAAACGTGTCGCATTATGCGTGCGTACACAAAGAGCAAAAGAATCCTTCGAAAGGACAACTCTTTTGAGAGCGCGTCCTGTGTCCAAAATGCAAAATACCTGCGGGCCAAGGATTTGCCCAGCGGAAATAGCTACAAATCCTGTTGTAAAGTGTTCAGAACATAATGAAAATTGCCCAAAACTGAGCTGAGATTGAGTACACAAGCAATTTGCAACTATTCACAAATGAATAAGCAAAAGAATTATCTGTACTTAAGACATATTTTGCAGATAATGTTCATGGAAATTGTATCTCAAAGTATTGTATTTACAAGTATTCGAACTATCAGTTTATATTATTCGTTAATAAAGTAATTGCCAGCGACAATGCCCAAATATCTTAAATAACAAAGCAGTTAAATTCAGTTAAACCTAAGACATATTTTGCAGTTGAAGTTAAGGAATATTTTGATATACTTAAATATAAATAAATGCATATTATTATAAGGAAGAACATCACGAAATTATAATGATAAATATAAATACAGTTCTTCTAGTTTAAATATTAACTTATTTTCACTTTGTGAAAGGATTCTCCTGAGATTTTGTAGCTACAAGTGTTAACAATATATTTATTTCAGAACATTTCCAGTTTATTCGTGATTTTTGATTATATTTCTATATGAATATTCAGTTAATTTAGTGAATATTTCAACAGGAATTCACGAAATCTATTCTGATATTTTTGGGGGAACTGTTAAAGTTCATTATTCATTGTATTCATTGAATTCATTTACGCTTAGCTATTCAGTATTAATTCAGTCATGCAAAAACTGAGCAATTCATCAAAGTTTTTCCCCGAGATGTTGCTATAATAATATATGGTACATTCACATGACATAACCATGTGTGTGTCTGTGTGTGTGTGTGTGTGTGTGTGTGTGTGTGCGTGTCTGTAATGCCCACATAATTCCAATTCGGTTACGCACCCCGATATAGCTGCTCATTCCCTTAGCAAGCAATTCCCATGCGTAAACCAGACTATTTATGTGTCTATGTGTGTGAGAGTGTGTGTATCTGTGTGTGTGTGTGTGTGTGTGTGTATGCCATTTGGTCATAAATTCAAAAAGCTGTCCAGCTTAAATTTTGGTTTTTCAATTTTTGAATGTGTTAGACCTCTGGCAATAACCCAAACTCCCCACCCTCTCCCTTACACACTCACACACACACCCCACACACACCACACACACACACTCCAGATGAGGAACTCGCATAGTTGTGCGTGTAACTGTAAAACGTGTAACAAGGAGTCAACGCACGGACTCCACAATGTTCACAGAGTCCGAGCGTCACAAAAACCATGAGATTTCATTTAATTAAAGCCACTTTTGGGGAAGTAGCAGCAGAAGGCAGCAGCAGAGGGGTCAAGGGAGGATAGAGGACATAGGTTAGAGGTAAAGGGAAATCCTCGCATGCATGTTGAATTTTTGACGCCATATGTGCGTGGAATATATTAAATATATACAAACAAGCCCTTTAAAGGATCAAGCATTTGAAATATTTGTAGTTCTATTTATTTTTCATTTTATTTTATTATAATTTTTTTTTTTACATATTCGCATTTTGGCCATTTGGCCTAAACAAATATGTAAGTGTGTGTGTGTGTGTGTGTGTGTGGTGTTGGCCACAAAAATGGTTTGCTTTCTGGATTATGTGTGATTAGCTGGGCAAGAAATTTGTGAAGCCTTTGGCATGCAAAATATGAAATTGATGTTTTTGCTTGTGGCAGAAGGAAGAAGGTTAAAAAAGGTTAAACAAAGGTTAAGCCCCAGTTTCTCTCTATCTATTTCGAACACAATTTGGGGCAGCAGCTTTAGGGAGTCATCAGAGTTATTTAGTTAAAATTAGTGCTGTCGAGGATGTCTTTTCAATAAAGCAAAGCAAACAGGCGACAGACACCCAAGACAAAATTGTGCTTTAGGGCGTCAACTGGCAAAAGCAAAGGATAACAGGCCATAACAAAATGGGCAGGGGGAGAGGGGGGGCATAGCAAAATAGAGGATGTTGTGTGGCTGACAACTGCGAGTGCGACGACGTCAAAGAGCCAAGTAGCTTAAAGGCATCTTTCGGGGAAACGAAGACGCTCAGCTGGAAAATCAAGTTGGCCACCCATCAGGAGCTATGAGAATGGAAGCCGCAAATCATGAAATAAACTCTTTAATTACGCCTCACGACTTTGCAGCAAGGCACGCAGCAGCAACAAGCAAAACAGCTAAATGGAAAATTATGCAAAATGCTGCAAAATGCTGCAGTGGCAGCTACCGAAAATGTAAGTAAAAATTATAAAATCTTTGGCACGACGCGACGTCGACGTTGGCAACGACAAAACTGCAAATTACCAAATTATAAACAAAAAGCAATGATGATGATGACGACGACGACGACGACGACGACGTTGCTGTTGCTGTTGCAGGCAAACCATAAAAACCCTGAGGATGCTGTGAGAGTTGCAGAGTTGCAGGCACAGACCGCACACAGTATGGTGCCACAGACGTGGCATAAACCCTCCCTTCACTTGCCTCCCCGCTGACGAGGCCCGTTGTAAGCGCATTTAAACAACCTGATTGCTCGGCCAAAACCAACCAACTGACCTCCCTCCTCTCAGCTCGATAGGAACCTGCACTGTGCAACGCTTGGCACCCACTCGATTATCACCGAAAAACGATTGACCTCACGAATTCGTAATTAATTTTCACAAAAGTTTTCCATTCGAAGACAAACTTCAAACAAAAGGCACACACAGACACACACAATGTGAAAACGTGGGGACGACATGCAGTGGGATTGCACTTGGGTTTGGTTTGCTTTTTTGGGATTGCTTTTGCTGCCATCTATATACATCTCTCTGTATGTGTGTGTGTGTGTGTTTATGCCCACAATGTTTAAACATTTGAACGTTGGCGCTGTGGGGGGGCATGAAAGTGACTCGATCCTCCTTCAATCTTTCCATTCGTTCGCTAGTTGTGCGCATGATGTCGCTTAAGTGCTGAAACAATGTTCCAAGTTGTAAGAGCAACAACAACAACAACAACAACAACTGCCTGTCGTTGCACCAAAAATAAAGTGTGTAAAAATGAGCAACTTTTTCAAGTGAGAAGCAACTATGTGCTACACACACACACACACACACACACAGACACATGTGGCAGGCGACGCAGAGACTACGACAACGACAACAACTGCAGCCTCTACCTCGACGATGGCAACGGTGACTCGCAGATACTCGCACTCCAGTCACTGCACCACAAAACTGGCAAAAGATACAATTTCACTGAGGCTCAGAGACTGCAGAAATGTAAGAATGTCAGCGTGTTTGTGTGTGTGTGTGTGTGTGTGCACACACAATTTTCAACTGGCAGCGTAAAGTGCACAAATTGCAATTTCAGCTGGGCGCGGGAATCAGGACAAGAGCACACAGTGTGCCTGCTGAAAGGCGCAACAAAAGGAGTCCAATCTGTGCCTCATAGAGACCTGGCCTAAGTATGAATTTGATAAGGGTCTAAAGAGGAGAAGTTAGTGCAGTATTTGATCGAAATCTGAAGAAGAATATGAAGAAGAATATTTGAAAATTATGTTAGATTTTGAAAACTGATAAATGAAAATGCTTTTACTATAAATACGATATGATCTTAAGCAGGAAATAACGTCAGTAGAATATGCTGTGTCTCTTTTAATTTGTAGTTCAATATCTTTGTATATATTTGCTTCAAAAATTATATTTCAAATAGAAACTAAATAACATTTGACTGGCCTTCAACACTTGTAATTATTATCAGTAAATTTATTGTAAAATTAACTATATTATTGGGATATATCTATACAATTTTAAGATGGCATGATTCTTTTTAATAGCAACTCATTTATTACCAATATTTCTATGTAACTTAACTAAGTTTATTTTAAAAATAAGTCTCTTTAAGTAAAGTCTCTTTAATTGTTGTTTAGTTAATTTGTTTAAACTCCAATGCATTTATTTATTATACCTCATAAATTTAAATCATATTCTATTGTTATCGTTCCTCAGCTCCACTTACTCAGCTTGTTCCTAGTGTGTTCAGCTTATCGAGCCCTCACTGTAAATGTTCTGGCTTAGATTAACAGCATCTCTGCTTGTCAACAAGATATCCATACACTTCTATTATCTCACAGACACACAGATGTCATTTTAATTCAACCCTTTTGGGGTCTGACCCCCTCAAATGCAAAGTGCAACACTAGAATGCAACACAAAGAGGCCCCGGAGATGACCACAAAAACACAACCAACCTGCCAGTTGATAGTTTTGCCGTCTCATCGGAGAGGCTGCTCCTTTTGCACGCACATTGACACTTTGATATGATTCCAGGCCACATGCCAGAACAGTCTGATCTGCGGTCTGTGTTCCATGGACAATTTCTGGACAGCTGCTGCTGCGTCTGCTGCTGCCAAACTTCAATTTAAGCCTTCTTTGTGTGGCATTTTTAGCCTGATTGCATTGGAGGGGGCTCTGCTTGTGGTTTGTCATGACAGACACAATCCCCAACACCCCGCCCCACCCCTCCAGCTCGCACAATATGAAGTAAGGGTTGAGGTCGTGCTGTTCCTATATCAATTTTAGACTCAAACTTATGTCAAAATGCGGCATGGCAAGTGTAAATAAAATTGAGAGCCACAAGAAATATGCAAAACTTAAATTGAGGCGGCACAAACTTCAACTTCAACTTGCTAAAAGTATTTTAAGAGCAGATTTGCTTGAATTTTCCATATACATTTTCTTTTTTGTCATGTAAGGAAATTTGCAGAAATTGCATGTACATACATACTTATATAGAGAGAAAGAGTATTTGAAAGTTGAGGATTTTCTTTTGCTTGTTTCTTGATATTGAAATTAATTTTTGGCCTGTTGGCGACAACGGCACAATGCCACGCCCCCTGCCTTCCCCCTCTGCCGTAGGGCGTTCGCCTTTTGTCGTGTGACTTGTAACTTTCCTGAAGCATTTTGCGCTCAAGTTTAATTTCAACGCTTGACTTGGGAAAGTTTTTCCAAGGCGTCTGCGCGAGTGACAGTCGCAAGTTGCTGTTGTCTCGAGTTGCTGTTGTTGTTGCTGTTGTTGTTGTTGCTGGTGTTTAGTGTTTGCGCTGTTGAAGTAAAGTTGCAGCGGCCTTTTAAACGTCGCAAAATTACTTCAAGTTCCTTTTTACTTTTTTGGCATTCAAGTGCTTAAATGTCTCACGAGTCGTCGCTGGCATTTTACACGTCATTTGAGTGCACACTCGACAAAACTAAAGCCATGAATTAATCAGAAAACAGCAGCAGCTGCAGCCACAGCTTTTGGCATTAAGTATCTTTTCCTTCTTGTTGGAAAAAAAGGGAGGAGGGGCAGAAACCGCAAAAGCGCGGCACAAACTGCAGCGACATCAACGCTAGACAAGTTCAACTTAATCAATTTAAAGTGCTTACCGCAAAGTCAACAGTTCAAACTAACCGCAAGGCGGTAAATACACCCACACACTCGCACACTACTTTGCCACTTTGCCACGCCCCCATTGCCTTGATTGTCTAGCTGGTGTTTGGGTCTGGGTTATTAGGCAAATTGCCGCACATAGACACTCAGCAGGTTGTCGTCTGACCAACAAGTGTCCACTGTCTAGTGTTCATTGTCTCCTTGTAACCAGTGTTGAATTTCCTACCCCCCATTGTCCTGTCTCGTAAAGTATCCTTTTCACAGCCTTTGCCTTTTGTTTTTATTTCTCACTTTTTTCCTCCCCTTCCCCTCCCTTGTTTTCCAGCTGCGACGCTGTCAACGTTTTCTTTCCCTTCTACTACTCTTCTAACTTGTTGTTTGCTTACGTGTATTCATATTTACTCTGTTGTCAACATTGGAAAATTATGAAAATTAATATGAAAATTGTTGCTATTATGTACACTCTCCACTCTGTCGTTGTGTGCGTGTTTTGAGAAGTCAATTGTTAGTTTTAGATTTAATTACTTGCATCAACTTGAACGTTAATTTGATTGAGTATTATGTGACATTAAGTCTTGAGTTCGCCTGCTGCGTTTAAAGTTGCCTCATTGACAGCGCACTTAACCCATTTCCCGCTGCCTTCCCCTTTTTTCCTTGTTGGTCGAGAGAGGGTCTGCAGTTTTCCCAGCTACAGCTTCAGCTTCAGCTTCGGCATTTGTCAAAAGAAACCCTCTGTTAACCCGTCTGGGCAAATCAATTGCTCGACCGGTCTCTGCACTCTTTCGACATTTGCATCTCTCCTTCAGCTGTCGGCTTGCTTCTCATTGTTGTTGTTGCTCTATTTGCATTGGCATTATGCAATCAGCTTGCCAGCAACACACACACACTCACACACACACATTACATATGCAACAACAGAAAGAAAAGAAAAAAAATGAAAGGGGAACTGCCAGGATATGCAAAATAAGGCAATCAGATGCTGAGCAGCAGCATTAAAAGACAGTTCAATCTAAAAAATTGAATGCACTTGCTGCAGCTTTTTTATAATTCCCAATAAGCCTGATAAATTGTTCAACTAAGTAGGTTTCTAGTATTGGTTAAGGATAATCTATAATCAATAAATGTATGCAAAAATTATAAGAACTTTTTACTTGTGAGTTCTAATATTTATCGATTTATGTTTGATTTTACAAATCTATTTGAAATAATAATAAGTGCTATTAGTTGTAATATTCTGTATTTAAAAACAACTTATATAATATTAAGCAGATTTCTTAAACAAATATACACAGCAAAAATTATAGTAAATTTGATGATAGTTATGAAAAATTCAGTTAAATCTGTAAATTGATATAAAGTCAGTGGATTGCTGCAAAATTATATTAGAGTGCTAAGTATAAGTTATTATATGAAATCCAATTTAAAACATTATTTATATAACCATTTTGCCGTCTTGCTTTTATTACTTTCCACAAAACGATGTCAATATTTATTGCATTAATGGAGCTGCTAAATAACCCAGAAATATCACTTTTAATCAATTAGCAAGCTCTTAAACAATTAAAAAAAAAACACATTAACCTAAAGTTGGCTTTTGCCAATGAAAATGCCATAAAATGCTCAATTATAGAGATGTCTAATGCCGAATGAAAATCGACAGAGGCTGTAAAAACAAAAACAAAAAAAACACATGAAATTGCCCGAAAATTAACCAGCTGGCAGTTGACCTCCCCTCACGTTCCGTCTGATCTGCATATGGTATAGATACAGTTATGCTTATATGTGCGCTATAATTCATATGCATTAAAACAGGGGACACTGTGGCCAGAAGGGGGGCAGTTACAAGGGGAGGGGACGCTGCCGCGGCAGCCATGACAGTTTTTATGACACTTTTTATTTCCTGTAGGCAAATAAAGCAGCAGCAACTCGTGCAGTCAAACTTCAACTTCATTATCATGATTGCCTGCAGTAAATGCTTTTTATTTATTATTATTATTATTATTATTATTATTTACAAATGCATTAAACACCATATTTAATTGCATCATAAAAAAATACTCTGTCGCATCGACAGACCAATCGGCCGACTGTCTGTCTGTCTGTCCGTCCGTCTGTCTGTTCGTCTGTCTGTCTGGTGCAGTTGAAACTCACCAAACCAGCAGCAGCAATCCAACGAATTGTGTTGCACTGTAGCTGCAATGCCTGTATCTACACTTACATGCAGCTATATGTATGTATCTGTATCTATATCTCAAACTGTAGCTATTGCTGTATCTGTATCTGTTTATTTAGTTGCATTGCTTATCGCCAATGCTTTTCATATATATGCGTGAGATATTTTTATGGGCTTTTCCCTCGCACACACACACACACACACACACACACGCTCAGAACTGATAGACAAGTTACGATTTTGGGCTGTCGTTTTTGTTTTTGTTGTCTTTATTGTTGTTGTTATTTGCTGTTCACAGTTCTTTCGTTATTATTTACACAATTGACCCTTTCACACCAGAAACTCATTGAACTTCGACAGCAGCAGCAACTCACGTATGTGCTCAGAGTTCTTAGTGCTTAGTTGAGTGTTAGTGTGTGTGTGTGTGTGTGTGTGTATGTGTGTGCTTGTTGTGTGTACCTCCGTTCAACTGTAAATAGTCATAAATGTTTTGTTTATGTTTACAATTTAGCTGCTGTGTTGTAGTTGCTGTTGCTATTGCTGTTGCTGTTGCAAGTTCGTGACTTCTCTAATGTTGTCGACGTGGTTGTTGCTGCATGTTCCACAGTTGTTGTTGTTGTCGTTGTTGTTGCTGCTGCTGTTCAAGCCAAGATTTCTGAATTGGTAATGGAGCATGTGCAGTTCAAAGAGGTGAGCGAGCTGCATTTTATTGCTATCTAAATCGCTGTCCGGCCATTTACGTATGCTTGTCTCTGGCTTTTATTTGCTTTTAATTTGACTTGAAACAGGGGCCTAAATGTCAGCCACATAACATGGCTTTAATCTACATATGCTCCCCACTCCCCACTACCCACTTCCCACTCTCCCCCTTCTTCCTCACCCCACGCTGACTGCATAAATAAATCATTTGGTATTTGTATTATTAATGCATTCAATTAAGTACCCATAACAATTAACAATTAAACTCATTATGTAGGCATAGACCTAAAAACTACAACTAAAATAAAATAGCCCAAAGCTATACAAATCGCTTTTGTAATTATTATTGTTTATTGTTGTTGCTTTGATAATAATAATGCCAAATACACATCGAGAACAACAACAAAACTGGGCGCATTAAAAGCATCATTAAATTATTTACAATTCCACAACAACAAATAAGAGAAAAAAAGCAATAAAAACTGGCATTTGAAATAATTGTAAACAAAGCCAAACATCATTATATTTATTAGTGGCTGTTGTTGTTTTAGTTTTTAGTGTTTTGCCTAATGAAGAGACTAAACTGAAGGTATGGTGAAAAAATAGGTTAATAAATATTTAACAAATGCTGGTTACAAATTGTATTATTACTTGAAGTTTTTCAGTTGAAAAAGCTAAGCATCCACTCGAAATAAAATCGAAAATAGCGCTAAGATTAATAAATAAATATCTACCTTAATACACAGACTGAGAACGTGTAAATGTATATCGTTTTATACAAACTAAGAGCTATGAATCAATGGATTCTGCCCAAACTTAATATCTTAACAACTGTTAGATTAGAGATACAATAGATAGGCATACCGAAACTATTTTATTTATTTAATTTAAAAACAAGAATCTATTTCGCCTAATGATTCAAAAAGCGAAACTTACTAATTAAAATTAAAACAAATGACACTGATTAATCTTAGGAAATTCCTTTACCAACTCCCATCCGACTTGAAGGCTCCTTCATCTGATGATCTAATAGCTACTTTTTGCCCACAGGTTTCAATTTAAGCCTAAGCGACAAGTTCTCATTAATTGTCATTAAAACGGTAGAAAACTTCATTGAATAAAACTCAAATTTGTTTTTGTTGTTTTTCTTTTCTTTTCATTTCTTTTAACGTTTCTTGATTTTCAAACGGGTTTTTCGAAGACACGACAGATGCCCAATGCCCGAGTTTGAACTTCTACAGTTTCAACTTCAACTTCAGGCTAATCAGATGAACACAATAACTAAATTAGATTAGGGCAAATTAATTTGTCTGGAAGTCAAAGACAGAGCTATGTAGGTCTGGGATAGCATTCAAAGCATATCCAAATCTTCCGAAAAATACATAACAAATGTCTACAACATTAATAATGCCAACGAAAGCAACAACAACAATAACAAAAGAACATGGGAATTAACTAAATCATTCAGTTGTCTTTCGACTCGAGCATTTTAAAGGCCATTTATCATTGGCAATGATGAGCTGAGAGCGAATACTAGATAAAAACCATATGAGAAATGCCGACAAATAAATAAAGTAAAACACAACAGTTTAGCATAAATTAAATTATGCAAAAGGCGAAATTAAATAATAATAAAAAGGGTTGTAAAATTGTCGCATTCAAAATGCATTGAACTATGCCAAATGCCGAATTCGAAATTAACTTAATTATTTAATTTATGTGCCCGAAAAAAATAAAACGAACCTAACCCAAAACAAAAGCCAAGTGATTTTGTGTAATTTGAAAGCTGTAATTTAAAATGCGCATAAATTACAATTATATGTACAACAATCGGCACACGACGACAATATTAGGTTTTAATTGCAATATAAATTATAAATAAATAAATGAGAGCGACAAAAACTCCGTGAATAGTTTGCATAAATTACAAATATCTGCAATGAATTACGAATACACTCGTACCAGTAGTTTAACAAATAAGCACTCGCAATCACTGCGGAAATCTCGAAAATCTCAAGAGAAGTAAAGCCAACAATGAAAGTTAATTAAAATATTCATAAGTCTCGTCAAAAACTGACGATTAAATGTCTACTGCACGCACCAGAAATATAACAAATTTGATAACAACAACAAATGAACAACTTTTTGCAATAACTAATGTAGTTTAAGTGCACTTTTATTATAGCAAATTGCTATACGTAACTTTTTTAGTATACTACCAAATAAATAATTGCTTGAGTTTATTAGTTAAATTAAGTTTCTAATTACTGCGTGTGGTTAACAAAAGTTCTTAATTTGGGTTTGTTTTGGCAGAGCTCAGACTTGAATTTATGAACTTGTAGAACATTTCTAACATGTAGAAAACTTCCACAAATACAGTGAAATCTAGCTAAAGCGAAGAAGCAATTTTTTTTAATAGGAATTTGTATTCGTACGTTAAGTCGAGAGATTTTTAAATAGTCAAAATGGAGCACTTAATAAATTAAAGCTTTGATTGCAATATATCATAATAAAATAGTATCTTTATCTGCTTGCAAAAAATGTAAACTTTTGTATTCATATTTGAGCGATCAAAGATGAAGCAAATATTCTTTAAATTAAGAGATATATTAAAATCTTTGGCTGAAAGACAATTTTGGTTGAAGAAATATTGATATTGATATTTTAAATACTTTGTTTTTTTGTTCAAAATTGTGTATTAATCTTATTTTAGTTCATTCGAAATGTTTGTTAATATTTTAATCGACTGGTTGCAATGAGAAGTGAAAGAAAAACACAATTATATCAATGACAGGCAATCTTAATTCAAGATAAAGAAGGATTTAGCTATGAACAAAATAAAGGAATCATGGATAAAATGTCAGAAATATGAAAATGTATCAAAATTCATTAGTGAACAACTATGATAGAAACTAACCCTTTTATAATGTCAGTTAGAGTTATAGGTTTTTTTTAAAGGCGTGCTCGCAAAGTGTGAAATGAAGTTATATTTTCTAATGAATATTGCAGTCAATGAACTGAAGAAACCCGCCAAAAAAAAAATGACTTTTTGGTGTTACAGTTGTTGTTATTGTTATTGTTAGTGGTGTTTGGCATTTCCTGTAATTTGTCGCGCTGGGAAAATTGCTAGCTGGTCGGATCGGTCGAATTGGTCGGTCCTCTCAACTCAGTCAGGCTCTGTTTGGGTTGCCTTGCATATTAATTTAAATATAATTATGATAATTTTTATTGTCAAGGCAGCGTCGTTGCGTCGTTGCCACATGTTGATGTTTTGGTCCCTTTTGGCCCCGAGCAAACAAGCAAGAAGAAGAAGAACAACAACAACAACAACCCTTTCGTCGTCCTTTACCATCCGAATGGATTAGTTATTGAGTTATTTTAAAACTAAAAGCAACAACGATCCAACAACTGACGCGCCTTTGGTCCGAACATCTTGTGACTGACATTTGTGCGTCAAATTAAGTGAACTCTTTTTTCCACTCCCTTCTCTCAGTCTCAACTATTTGTACTGGCAAGGAGTTGGCAGTGGCACATGGTCAACAAACAGCACTGCTTCCTGCCTGCCTGCCTGACTGACTGACTGCCTGACTGACAGAGTTGACTGTTGTTCTTCTTGTTGTTATTGTTGCTGTTGTCTTCGGCCTGTCCCATGGATTGCGTAAACTATAATTAATAACAAAACATGTTATGGTTATGGCTGCTGCCCGTCTCTGAAAATTGTTTCTTGTGCCCGCGCCGGAGGCAATTGCTGCCACTGCCACAGCAGCTCTGCTTTTGATTCTGTTTATGTTTCTTTTACTCTTTTTCTCTTCCTTTTTTTCTTTTTTTTTCGAACTGGCAACTGTGCAACATATGTTATGCATTTTTTAGCTGTCTTCGGCATTCGAAAAATTATGTGGCATTTAATTAGCGCATAATTGCGGCACACTCGTTAGGCTGTGGCAGTTGCAGCGTTGCAACGCGGAAAGACAAAGCTCTAACTTAATCCCCAGCAGCTAGAAAGCAGTCTGCCTCTTCCATTTCCATCTCTGCACTGTCTGTCTCTGTCTGTATGTCTGTCTTTCTCTCGCTCTAAGGATGCAACACACAAGTTCAAAAGCAGTCAACAGTTTTCGTCTGCATCTCAAACTCCGTCTTGCCACGTCCTAAACAACGTCATCCATCCAGAGCGACGCGAAGCGACGTTGCCAGTTGCCGCCTTGTGGTTTGGCAAATACTCAACAAACCATGAAAGTAAATAAATGTTTTGCAACGTTGCAGAAATAAAATGCAATTTAAGTCCCACCAAAATGGCTAACACAACCAACAACAACAACAAAAACAACAGCAATGAAATACAAATAAAAGTTAAAAAACAAAATTGTAGTTGTAAAAAATGAAATATCTAGAACGTTGCAACGCGACCCCAGAACCCACAGCATGCCTGTCTGCGCTGCATGCTGCATGTTGCACACACACACACACACACACACACACATTTACATACACACACATTTGCCGACTTTGTTTTTCATATTTTCTTTTTTTTTTTCGTTAGAATTTTGTTTTTTTGCTTTTTTCTGTTGGTTTTCTTCTCTTTTTTTGCAGAGGCCTTTAAAGTAACCGGTGGAGTGTTTTTGGGGGCTTCGAACTTTGCATTCGGCACAAAAGAAAGTGAAATGTAAAACTGGGCGGGTTCCTTTGCCATAACATGAAGAGCGACTGAGATACGGATAGTGAGTTAGTGAGTGAGAGAGAGAGAAAGAGAGAGAGAGTTGAGGAATAGGCTCGCCAATTGCAAAAGCAAAAAAAAACCATTGAAATTAATTATATAAAATAAAATGTATATCATTAAATTGACAATGACTTAATACTCTTGTGGTTTATTCAGTAAACATAATTCTATACTAAATATAAATATATTAAAATATATAAAACATATTTAAACTAAAGCTAAATGAAATAAAAGTTCTTCATATAAATTAGTCAAGTTCTTGTTTCTATAATAGCTTGATATGATATATGAACTGATGATAATTTTATTATTAACTATTTTAATATATATTTATAAAAATTAACAATTATTTTATACGAAAATTACATTTTTGACTGTTTTTTAAATGTTATATGGCTCCGATTTAATTTGGAATACTTTGCTGATTTATTAAAGATGCTATAATGTAGTTTCGATAAATTGTGGTGAAGATTTCAATGGAGAAAACTAGTTTATCCTATAAAAACTTGTTTTCTTTCTGTAGTCTCTAAGTTCATAATATAATAAATCCAACTAACTGATAGTACTGGCAATATTAGCTAAACTCTTCACTTATTAAGCGGTAGTTCTTGTTATACACTATTTAAACCTGTTTTCTAATTCTTTAGATAAATAAGAAGACTATATAAAATGAGGATTTAATAATCAATATCTTTTATTATCAGTTTTGTCCGTTTAGCTAATTATATGATTGATTTATCATATATAAAATATGTAAAAAAGATATTTAAATAAAAATACACTAATGCTACAGAATTTCTTTGTATTTTACGTTTATACTATTATTCAATTCTTTCCAAATTCTGGCAACGCTGTGCATCATTTTATTTATGTTTTTTTTTTACCATAGTATACAAATGCTGTCTGATATTTACAGCGAGTGATTTCAAGGATTTGTAAGCTCGCTCTTAAAAAAGAGAACGAATTGCAAATCAAAATAAAAACAAATGCAATAAACAACAATCAAAAGTGCAGTAACTGGCAGACGAAACGGAACAATAATTAAAGCAAAGTCAACAACAACAAAACGAGGACACAACGTGAAGGAAATCATTGCAAAAAAAAAAAACAAAAAAAAAAAGAAGGCAGCTCCAACTTTGAATGGCTGATGATGTGCGCCTGGTGGTTGCATGCCCCGCTTGCCACAAAATGTTGTTGGCCGGTTGTTGTTGTTGTTTTGCTGCCTGTCATTGATGCCGCTGTGGATTTGTTGCCTTTGCTGATGAGACATGGCAAAAAGAAGGAAGGCAACGGCAAAAGGAATCATTCTCAGCATCATCCTCTTTGGGTGTCATTGCAGACTAAGTACTTGAAAATGGGAGACAAACACAGCGGGGAGAACTTGTCTCACTCCCTGTACCCCTCTCTCTTTTTCTCTCGCCCTCTCTATCAAAGGGGGCATGCCACGTCAGTTGACAGTCACGTCATTTTAGTCAGGCGGAACACACACGCAGCTCAGAGGCCCACAGATTTCCCAGACAAGCAGGTGGCAATGCTAAAGGCAACAACAGCAACAGCAACAACAACAACAGCAACAACAACAACAACTTGCAACAAGCGCTCAATTGATATGCCCCGCAGTAGCAGCTGTAATTGCTCTGTGATCTCCGCTTCGTTCATGCAAATTTTGCATTTGCGTGTCTAGGCAAGGTTCCCCTTCCTTACTTGCCACAACAAGCTGCCTCTTGCTGCAAGCAGTTTCTGGTTTGTTTTGCTGCATCAAATTATGTTGTATTTTCTTTATTTTTGGAATTTAGTTAGGCCGTTTAGGCATTTCAATTAGTCATAAATCAGAGAGAGAGAGAGAGAGATGGAAATTATGGCATTAATAAATTTATTTATAACACAAATTAAATAATCCAATCCAAACACGAAATGCAATTTGTAGATTTACTAAAAATCCCCCTTTAACAGCAAAACTCATCCAAACCTAAGTTGACGGCATGACGAGCCGACGCAATGACGCAATGACGGGCCGACTGCGGCTTTTGGCCAAATTGCAATTGCAATTACCAATGGCCGGCGCAACGGACGAATGCGGCGTATAAAACAACTAAACAACCGACCAAGCCGACGACAGTTTGACTTGCAATTTTTGCAGCGGCGACTGTGGCAGCATCACGAGGCAAGGCGCGCGCCCGTATCCATTACTCCAGCGTTGCAACAACAGCAACAACAACAACAACTGCAGCTTTGTTGGAGGCGAATGCAAGCCTGGCTAAATAACGAAAAAAAAAAAACAGAGAAGGCCGAAAATGCGCGCGTTTCAAGCCCTGCGGCTTTGGGATGACTCTGGCCAAGTTTGCGAGAAAATCGATTTCAGTTGCTACGCTTGGGCCAGGCCCAGTGCCTCCCCTGCCCCGTTTACCACCCCCTTAGACAGCCTGCCCCTCCCAGTTTCAAGTTGCAAGGGTCCTGGTTGGTCGTGGTCCTGGTCTTGGCAGTAGGCCTCAGACACGTTTGTTTGTTTGTTTGTTTGTCGCTTTTAATGTTCGCAATGTTGGCCCCAACGCGAAGGCGACTCTTGACTGATTTTTACTGCTTTTGGCCCAATTGCCCCGCAGTAGCCCAAGTCGCAAGCGACGACCGGTTTGGGGGCAGCGTTGATCTCTGTGCGTCAACAGCATCGGTGCAACCGAAGGCTTCTCTGCCGCCTCGCCCCCCCCCCTCCCCCTCTGCGCCCCATTAGCGGCTCTTTGTTTGCCTTGCAGAGTTCTGCAATGTATAAGGTCATTCCCTTTGCTCTTGTTATTGTTGTTGCTGTTGATGTTACTGTTGTTGTTGTTGTTGTTGTGGATGCCGCGCCTGCACGCTTTACGTTTCGTTTGATGGTCGCGCGCACGCGGCCTTTTGTTAGTTTTCCAGTCGCATTTTCATTATTATTGCCCTATACACTAACCACAAATATGGTATAATTAACATTATATAACGCTTGTCAGTTTCGGAAGATTGATCATATCACATTATCCATAGAATAAATGACATAATATATATACCCTTTCAAATTGAATAATTTTTTTTATTTATTATTATAAATTTGCTCATTTTATTACCTAACTAAGTTATCAAATTCACAAGTAACTTCAAGTATCTGCAGATTTTTTTAGCGACACTTGACAGCACTTTTTATATAAACTTCTTAAAATAACAAATATAATTGTCATTTAATTTAATTTTTGTTATATTTAGCTACCTTTTAATTTGGTAAATATATAAATATATTTATATTCCATATAATATTCCATATTTCATATAAATATATTTAATAAGCACATACAACTTTAAATAAAAGGAAATCCTATTATTTCTATAGATAACTATTTTCTAAATATATTTTAAAGCGGAGAAAACTATAATTCATATTTATAATATAATAAATTATTATTCTGTCTAGTATGTAAATAATTTAACTTTACTTAGCTTTCGGAAGTGTAGTATTAATTTAATTTAAATATAAGACAATCATTTTTGTTTTTAAGAAATATAAATTTCTCATATTTGAGTGAATAAGTAATATAATATAATACGAAATTATTCTGTCTCTAGTACGTTTATAATTAAATTTTTACTAGTTTTCGGAAGAAGTTTAGTATTAATTCAAATTAAATATTGTACAGATAATCAAGTAATTGTTTAAAAGAAAAGAATAATAATCACATTTTTTGGTATGTATAAATATTTAATTCATTGTTTCTGTGTTCCCTATTCTAATATAGTTATTTATAGTTTTTAGTTTAACTATGAGTGTGTTTTTTTTATGAGTATAACTATTTAAATACAAATTCTTTTGTTTTGTCAGAACAATTATTATTATTAATTTCATAAGCTTTTCACATGAGTAGAAAGCGAAAGTCTTCAAATATAAAGTGAATTACTTTAATTATAAATTCTGTATAATTATATTTACAATTTGTAGTTCTAATATCGTTATGAAAATTCGAAAACTCAATTAAAAGAGCTTCAGCAATTGTATGCAAATTTTAAAAATAACTCTAAATAATTTTAAATTGAAATTGCAGTGTATTAACTGTTGGAGTATTCAAATAAACTGAATCGCTTTCGCTGGCAGCTTTGAACTGCAGGCTACACTCACAGATGAGTATTTGAGTGTACTATTTTATTCATTGCACTCAGAATTTTATGCTCGCTGATTTACGAGTATTATTTGTTCTGGCCTTAAAGTTCTTCGTTTGCTGCATTTGCCAAGTTTAAAGTGCGAGAGCACTGAGTAGTTTGCCGAAAGGCAGCAACTGCTGCTTATCGCATAATTGGTAGCAATGTTGACTGCCACTTTTTGTTGCCGCTGTCGCTGCCGCTGCTGCTGCTGCTGTTGTTGCTAGTGTGGCGCGGACGCATTCCGGACATGCCGGCAAAACACTTGTCAGCGACTTAAATGGCGCGCAGCTGTGCAACATTAGCTGGAGTCGAGTTGGAGCCGCGTCCACCGTCCAGCGGACACACCTCTGTCTGCCACTGGAGAAGGTGTTGCAAGTGATGTTGCTGCCGTTGCGGTTAGTGAGACATTTGATGTGATTATTGAGTTATGCCCAACGGGGGCAGCTGCTTGGCATATTTCTCTTAATTTTCTGATCAAGTTATTTCACATGAGAGCCCCCCAAAAAAAAAAACAAACAGACTGACAAATATGAAAGAATCTTCTCACATAATTCATGATAAATTTTTGTCTACCCTGTGGGGGAATATTAACAGGAAACGAACGCTGAAAGTATATATATATTCCCGATTAGCATCAATAGCCGAGTCGATATAGCCATGTCCGTCTGTCCGTCGGTCTGTCTGCCCGTCCGTCCGTCCGTATAAGCGAAAGGATCTCAGAGATGTTAAGAGCTAGAAGCTTGAACTTGGTCGCCCAGCACTGCTAATATTTGCAGGCAGATCAAATTTATCTTTAATTTTGGATGCCAACCATCCTTCGCCCATAAATTGAAAAAATCTCATAACAAAAGAAGTCTAGTAGCTAGAGACTTGAAATTTGGCACACATAATAAGTACTTTGGTGTCGATGTGTCCAGCAAATTTTATCACTATGCCACGCTCCCTTCTCCCACAAATTGAAATAACAACTAATTAGAAGCGAATTACATTGGGAGCGAATTTAAGCGGGGCTCTGTACTGCCACAGGGTATATTACGGTCGGGGTGCCGACGTTCGGCTTGTTTTTGATAAGAAAAGAAAACAGGAATAATAACAACAACAAACAGTTTAAGCTTTTACAGTTTTTAACAAAAAAAAAAAAGAGAAGAAATCACCCACGAAAACAGCGGCAGCTGATAAAAACAAGAGAATGACAAAAGTAGGAAAAGCAAAGTCAGCAACAGCGAACTGAGAACACAGTACAAGCAGCAGGCAGGCACACATTTTATAGCAACAACAACCCCAAATGAGTAGTGGCCAAAGAAGAAGAAGAAGTAAAAACATAGCATAAAAAAAGCAACACAGATTTACACACACACACACACGCACATACAGCACTCCAGCTGTGCTGCCTGCAATCAATAAAACGGATTAGGAATATCCTTAAATGCGACGCTCACTGTGGAGAGGCTGCAGAGCACGCTGATTGTGTAAGGAAGAGCGTGTTGTGCGACAGAGTGTAGAAGAGTGAGAGTGTAGTATTAGGTGACTGCAAATCTTTTACAATAACAACGAGTGGGCATAAAGAGAGTAGAAATAAAAGTAACGGCACTTACATACGATTTTGTAGCTGCGACGCGTCGCTGCTGCTGCTGCGTTACGTTTAACGTAATGTAAAATATTCAAACACTCGCAGTTCTGTTGTCACACTTGCAATACAAACGGTGACGGTGATTGTGACGATGACGGTGACTGTGACCTTAACGCCAACGACCTTTTGGGGCGGCGGCCTCGTCTGCGTCTGCCGGCAAACACACAAATTGTGGATGTTGTTGTTATTTATGTATGCAAAAAAATACGATGTACATTAATTGCAGGCAAGAGGAAAGAGACTGTGGCAGTGGCAGTGCCCGTTGTGTTGTTGCTGTCTACCTTTTATTTAAAACGTCGCTGCTGCTACACATAATTGCAGCAGCCGGCAGCAGCGGCGTCGACGCTAGCGACGACGCACGAAAATTGCTCGTTTGTTTTTGTTGCTTCTGCTGCTGCTGCTGCTGTTGGAACCACACACGATGTTAACGGCGATTGAGCGTGCATACAACAACAACAACAACAACAAAATACTGATGCTGCTGCTGCTGCTGTCTGTGTTTTTATCACGATTTCTTATGCTGCACGTGAAGCTCTCAAGCTTGTCATACTCCTATTATAATTCTTTGATTGTCTTCTTTTTATGATTTTATTATTATTATTTTTGTTGTTTACCGCACACGCGCACCGTTAAATTACTGTTGATACTTTGTACAGATATTTACAATATTTATGTATCAACATTTGCATTTCGTACAGCAACAAAGTTAAGCACGCGCGCAATAAAATTAAACATAAAACCGCAACAGAAAAATCAAAAGATGCACAACATAAAATATACTCTTTACGAACTTATTCACTTAAACAACAACAACAAATTACATGGGAAAAAGTATTGAATTTACATATATGTGTGTAATGTTCTTGCACTTCTTTGCTTTAAGTATTATTCTTCCGAATTACCGGGTTTTTATTTTATTTGGTAAGTTCTCGTTTGGGCTCGCAGTAATTTGCCGCTGCGGAGAAAAACACGTCCGTTCACTTCAAGAGTTGCTCGGCAACAGCAACGAAACGGCGAAATGAAACGATACAAGACCAAAGCAGAAAACGAAACGGAACGTTGGGCATGAAACGAAACGTTGGCAGGAAACAAATGCGGTGAAACCATAAGAAACGAAACAAAGAGCACCCATCGCTAAGCAAAGAGAGCGAGGTTGAGGGAGTGAAAATGCCGAAGACGAAACAAAGTGAAAAGAAATTAAGAGAAAAGGCAATGTGTCAAAATGTGCAGGCTATGCTCGACTAACTGATACCCTGTAAATTACATTAAGTACATACGTACACTTAATTTAATGGCACATCATTTAAGCACACATTTAAGTAAGTATCTTGTAGGTTGAATTAAGAAATGGGTAAGTAAGTAAGTAGACGAATTATACAACAGCTTACTTTTTTTAATTTTTACTTAAAATTATCAAATGAATGCTGATAATAAAAAATGTCCACATTTTGTATTTGTTTAAACGACTTACCCTGTTATCTAATCAATGGCTTGACATTTGACATGCAGATAAAGTCCATTCCTTCAGACAGCAATTGTCAATGTTGCCATTTATTAATTAATTAGAATAATTATCAAATTAATAAGATTGTAAATTGCTGAAAGGAATTCAGTTACTCATTTATATTTGGCTCAAAATGTTGGCCTTAACTTTGTCTAATCGTGGACATATTTTGCTCCAGCTTTTACTGCTTTTGCCTGGTATTTTGCTGAGTTTTCCCACTACCTTGGAACCGGACTCTTCACAAATAAAGTATCTCGAGGAAATCATTGAAAATGTGGTTAAAGAAAGACCCGCTGACACCATGTTGCTATTAAAACGTCGACAGGACGTCAATTGCCTATTGAATAGGTTCAATTCCCATCACATAATACCCACTCTACGCCTAGACGAATCCACCATAATCAATGTCAAGGATCTCTTCAATAGCGAGGCAGTTGCTCTTGTTTGCATGTCCGAGTTTGCAGATTCCATGCTCCTGACAGTCCTCGCCGAGGACCTGCATCGGATGCGGCAGGCACGTATTATAATCTGGCTGCAAAGTGCTCAATCCACTCTAAGGACATTTCTTCAGATTTTCACTGATCAAGCAAGTAGCTACAACTTTCTCAGTCTAATCGTGCTACAGTCGACGTCATCTAAAGGGAACTACTCGATTGTTGCATATCGTCTTCATCCATTTCCTAGACCAAAGATATTACGCATTCGGAATATATTTAATAGAACAATCTTTCCCGATTACTGGAGAAACTTTCGGAATAGGACAGCTGTTACAATGCCCAGCAATATTTCTCCTGCCAGTATTTTGATTAGAGACAGTAGATCTAATAAGATAAAGCTAATTGGAAACATGGATAGTCTCATAATGGAATTCGCGAAGAAACACAACATCAACTTACGAATAAAGCATTCCATGACAAATGTAACTGGTAATGATATTATAAAGATGATTTTAAGTGGGGAGGTTGATCTAACAATGATTTCGCGATTTTGGAGATACGACTTTGATTGTACTACAACTGTTGAGGTATCAAAAGTATTCATTGTAACTCCATGTGGAATCGCAATAGTAATAGGAGAAGTCTATAAAGGTCTGAGGAATAATCTCCTAGCTGTACTCGTAGTATACTTGGTGTTTTCTGTAGTTGAGACCCTTCTTGTGGCAGCCACTTGTCGAATCTTTGGGAGGAGGTATAGATTCAGCTATTCGAGTCTCCTTGTAAATCTAAATGCATTCCGCGGGGCATTGGGATTACCCATCGATGTGAACAGGAATCGAAGAAGCACTTCCCTGCATCAGATCATAATGGTAATGAGTATATTTAGTCTTATTGTTAACTGTTTCTTCAATGCTAATCTTAGTACCCTCCTGACAAAACGTCCTCAGGATCATTCCATTACGAACTACAAGGAGTTAAGGGATTCGGGTTTGAAAGTTATAATCGATGAGTCATATCGTGATGTGGCTGAAGATGATATGAGAAATAATCATGTACAAATTCATAAACACCAGGCAGTCTTCATGCCGACCAATGAGCGCTTACAAATGCTTTTTGCCTTGAATTCCAGCTATGCCTATATCATTTTCTCTCAGCTATGGAATGTCGTGGACGTTTATCAGACTCATTACAAGAGCAAGGTTTTGTGTAGTTCTCCTGGCCTAAAAGTATATGGTAGTTATCCTGTTCACAGCCTCTTGAAACTAAACTCCGTTTATTCTCAGGCCTTAAATGACTTTGTTCAATGGTCTCATGACTTTGGATTTAAGATTCATTGGACTCGAAATGCCATTCAGAAAATGATGGTATTTCAAAATCACAGTCAATCATTTCGACATCCAACTCCATTGAACATTGATGATTTAAAATGGATTTGGAAGTTACTTGGACTGTGTTATGTTGTAACTCTTATAGTTTTCATTGGGGAGCTTTTCAGGGGCTATAGGCAAAGAAGACTTGAGGCCAGAGCTACTTTTGTAGTATAATCTTAAATATATAAACAAAAAACATATAAGGAAACGATAATCTACATTCCTCTATCTAAAATGCATATTCTTCTAAGCGAAAGTTTAAAAGTTAATTTCAATTGTAATTCATGTTTGAATATTTAGTAGAAACATTTAATAACACTCCGCAAATTGCTAAATAAACTGTTCTATTGTTAACTTAAATATCCGTAGTTTTATTCACAAATTGGAAGATTAAAATAATTAACATTCTCTTATCAAATTTACTAAGAAAGTTTTCTCTACGTTTCTGTTTCCAATTTAACTGTCGTTCATGGTTTGAATTGGATTTTCCTATATAATCTCATCTCATTTCGTTTTAGTTAAATTTAAAATTAAACAAAATTCTTTATCTTAAAAATGTTTTTTAATTTAACCGTAATTTTCAATAGAATAACATACTTAAGAAATTATTCAAAATATTTACATTTATTTCGTTTTTCTTGCGGTTTCATAAACCAATTGTATTTTGCATTTTACAATTTTTTTTATAAATTATTTATAGCTTTTAGTTAAATGTGTGTGCCTGTTGTAACTCTCAATGGTTCAATTTCAGGGTATCCTTCGATAGTGAGGGTATTTGTTAGTCGTAAACACATTGTGAAGAAGCTACTGCACCTTTGGTGCATAGAATTTTGCGAGTATTTCCAAGAATTGCCAAAGATTGAGATGATCACACAGCTGAGATCATGTGAGCTTCGTCCTCGTTGATGCGATCGTTGTTGTTGCACTTTTGATTGACTTCAATCGTGTGATTCGATTCGGTATCGCTGGGTTCCTGCTCAATCTGGTCCTCTTCGTTGTCACCCTCCGAGGAGCCTTCGCCCTCTTCTGCCTCCTGTTCCTGTTCGATTTCCTGCTCGGGTGATTCACGTTCCTCGTTCTCCTCGTAGATGACATCACAGCTGGTGGGTATCGTTTTCGATGGCGGCTTCTTCCTCAGTGAACCCTCCCCGCCATTCTGCTGCAGTTCTGACATTTGAATTTGCATTTCCCTCAATCGATCGGTGAGCACAAATAAATCACGCTCCTGGCTATCGCAACGTGTACGCAGCTCGGAGATTTCTCTCAGATCCTCTGCTCGTGGATCTCGTCTCTCATAGCGCATGCGCATCTCCTCGAATCTGAAAGTGGAGAGAATCATCTTTTAGTCAAAATACAAGATCAATTCGATTGCAGACAACAATCACGACATGGCTAAGCAACAAGATATAGAGTTATGCACAGTTTTTGAGTTCTGGGAGTTCAACTTACAGATTCGTCAGGCAGCGACATTTGCGATGCAGCTGCTCGATCTCATTCGCATTGCTGATATCGCGATTATCCAACGCCGCCTTCTCGGCATCGTATGCCGCCTTCAAGTCCTTCAGATTGCGCTGATGCCGAAGCTCTACATCGCTGTGTGAAGTACGGTTGTCGTTGTTGTTGTTGTTGGTAAGGTTTTGGGTGTTAGGATTGTGATTTGGTATTTTGTTTTTTTGAGGTATACACAAGCATAGAGAGAGCGGTAGGTGGTAGGTATATAGCGAAAAAGAGAAAGTAAAAGATATATAATTTCGTATACTCGAGCTTAGTTTGTTGGGAAAAAAAGCAGGCATAACTTGATTGATGCATGATTGATTAGAATTAATTTCTATACTTTAAAAGGATGTTGAATAAATGATTGACTGTTTGATTAATATAATTCTAATAAAAAGAAGAAGTTTGTATATGTAAAGATAACATAGCTCATGATTATATTTAAGGATTACGTGATTGATTGACTTGTTGATCAAATGTTTTAAATATTCACAAAATGTTTTATTTGTAGATAAAGAGATTTATCTACATAATTTAATGATACTCAATTCATAGATGATAGAACAGATTGTCAGCTTGATTTACTAATTGATTGATTAAACTATCTTACAATTTATTATTTCGAAGATTGATTGATTGATGTGACTGACATGATTGATTAAATGATTGATTGGCTGAAATATTTAACAACATGACTGTGTAAATATAAATCAGAATGAACTTTAAGGAGAATTGATTAAATGATTAAATAATTGAATAAATTTGATTGAAAGAAACTTAATAAGAAAAAAAGAAAGATTGACAGACAAATTAAAATAATGAATAAATGGCTATACTTGATAAGAAGCTTAAGTCAATTTAGTGAGGTGATCAATTGGACAATAGGTGACGATATTTAATATAGAGTACAGCGATAATATTAAACACTAAGCATGCTAAGGCAATCAATGGCGACATGGTCAGATATAGCACATAGAGTGTTGGCATATACGGACACGCCCCCTTCGCAAGCACACACAAGGCGGTCGCCGATGTTGAACAATCTAAACCAATGCAGCTGTGATCGTCGTAATAAAAAGAAAACAAAAGACAAGTTTGGCATATGAATCGAGGCAGGCAAATGAAGTGAAATGAGATTGGCATTCAAATGGAATTGGAATTGTTTAGATAACACTACAACAGTTAACACCCGTGTTCTTTTGGGGAGAAGTACTATACGGGAGGCAGGCAGGCAGACAGGCATCTGGTATTTTCTATCAAGGATCAATACTCACTTCATTCGGGCCTCGGCAGCGATCATTTTGGCGCGATGTCGCTCCACAAGTCCTTGTATCGCTTCATCTTTTTCGGCTTGCAATTTGGCTTTTTGGGTTTCTGAAAAAAAACAGTCAATAAATAGCATTTAAACTTTTTTTAATTACCCCTAAACTATCAAAATTTGTTAGACTACAACAACGCACAAAAGGCGAGCTTCACTCTCAGAGGTTTTTCTATTTTGCTCCTTTAGAAATTTCAACTGGTTCTAGCATCGAAAGATAGAGAACAAGCTTAGATAGTTGTTCTCCGGAACAGCTGTATACCAAGCCTAGCTCCCTGCGTTAGTTATATGTTGGTATTAAATCATATCGACAGTCAGTTAACCTAGAGTCCTAGGGTTTTAAGGTATTTTACCGCTCAGTTCTACTTTAAAAGGTTGCATTAAATAAGTACTTAATAAATGGATCTAGACATACTTTTTTCTAAAACCTTACCCAGCTCTTTGCGATGTGACTCTACCATGTCCTGTGTGGACAACTGCAGCTCCTTGGCGAATTCCTCCTTGACTTGGCCCAAACGTTCACGGAATTTCTCCTCCATTTCTTCCTTCTCCGCTTCAAACTCCTGCTTAAGTTTCTCTTCGAGTTCTACGCGACGATCTTCCTCCCGGCACATGGCATTTTGATACTCGCGATCCGCACGATCCAAATGCATGCGTGTTTGAAGCAAAGCATTATCGGATCGTTCCCGCAGTGTCAGAAAATCCTGTTTCTTTAACTCCAGATTCTCATGCAACTCATCGATCTGCAAGTAAAGACAGTTAGTTATGAAGTATACTTACTAAAAGTAGGGGAAGTATATCGGGAATACCTCAGCACGCAGCTCCTCCTCGTTGGCTGTGTAGCGATTGGTCAAGGCACGAAGTTCCTCAATGTGCTCGGCTTGCAGTTTATCCAAGGCATCGCGTCGCTCGTCCACATAAACGGATTCCAATTCATTTGTCAGTCTTGTCATCTCTGTGCTGTGGTTTAAATAAGGAAATAAATAACAATTTATATAAAGTTGGGATATATTAAATTTTGTCTGTAGTTATAAAGATAACAAAGTAAATAGAGTTATATGGAAAGATAATTAATTATCAGACTAATTGCATAAGTTGTTGATTGAATAAAATAATTCATTGAATCTTTCAGATAGTTAATTAATTGTGAGATATATAGCTTAAGAATTTGATATTTTTGTTGTATTTTAAAGGAATTGCGATGAAGTTTCTATTAAATGACAAATATATAATTTGCTGATGGATTAACTAATTGATTAATTAGCTAAAATAAGTGATAAACTGCTGTATTAAAGATTGCGTTAACCGATGTAACTCGGAAATGTTAACATTAATTATAAAATGGTTTTCACCAATAATAGATTATTAACATTAACTTCTGTATGAAGTCAGTTTCCTAATATATGCTAAAATGATTGACTACCAGCGAATCAATCAGCATGACTCAATAAGCATACTCACTAAAGTTTATTTTCCCAAAAGGCGGCAGCTTCGTTGCGCACCTCATCGATGCGATAAATCATTTGGCGTTCCTTGTCATAAATGGCACTAAGAAAAGATACATGAAATTTATTGATTGAAAACACTTTTGATTGATTGCTTTACTTACTTATCACATTGATATTTGATCTTGTGCACAGCTTCGATCTGTGACTCGAGATTCTGATTGGCCGTTTCCAGTTCCCCCTTTAGATTTTCGATGCGTTCCATGAGCGTTTGTATCGAACGCTCCTGTTCACTGACCACGCCACTCAAGGACTTCACCTGAGCCTGGCAAATGCGCAATTGTTCGGCCTCCTTGAGACGCGACTGCAGTTCCAGTTCCAATTCCTCGGCCTTGGCAGATGCCTGTTTGCGTTCGTAATTGGATTTATCCATTTTATCCTTGCACTGTCGCTGCATTTGCCGCATCTGCCATTCACAATCCGACATCAAAGTCTCCTCGCGTTCTATCAATCAATCAATCAAAAGTCATATATCACTCTCTTTCTCTCTCTCTGTCTCTCTTTCTTTCTATCTACTCACCTCTGTTGTGTGTTCTGAGCATTTCAAACTCTTTTTGCCATTTATCCTCACAGATTTTACGCTCCGCCTCGGAATACTCTAACGCATTCTTGAGTATGCGTATTTGTTCATCCAACTCGGCACGTATTTTATTCACCTCATTGCGCCAATCTTCAATCTCGACCTTCGCACTCGCCAACTGAGATTGCAAATTGTTCGCCAGACTCTGCGTCTCTTTGTACTTTTCGGTAAGTTCGTTGTACTGCGATTGCAATGCGTCTACAATTAGAAAGAGTGTTTAGATTTTAGTAGCTCTTACTACGAGCTATTATAGTATTTACCATATTTGCGTCGGAATTCATCCTCATCATCGCTGTACTTATGTCGCAGATGTACCTTTTCATCCTCGAGCAGTTTTAGCTTTTTTCGCACATATTCATCATCCCTTTGAGCCGCACTAAGTTCTCCTTGGAGTCCTGGAAGTTAGAAAATGATATATTATGGCTTCACCTGATTGTTTTGATAAAAAGTCTTCATTTAGAATTGTGATTGTCCCTAGAACATATTAATTTTATATCTTCGCAGAGTTTTAAATTTCCAATAACATATCTTTCTTTTTATTAAGTATTTTATTTGTTTATTAAACTTCTATTTTTGTAATTTCTAATTGTAATTGTAATTGTATTGTATATACTACTTACTATCAACATTCCATTGTTTGAGCGACAGTTCCTGTTCCAGATTTTGTATCTTCACTTGCATATCGCTTACTTTGGCCTCCAGACTCTGAACATTTCTGTGCGCATCTTCCAGCTGTGTGGTAAAACGTGCCTTTTGAAGTTTAAGCTCTTTTCTAAAAGAAAATAGATATGGAAATTTTTGTTAATATTTTTGCTGGTCTTAAGAGCTTAACGGATAGACAAAAGTATAGATATATTATGTATAGTTAGTCAACAAATGTCTAGAGAAACCGCATGAAAACAATATGACTCACAGACGTCTTATATTTGATATTTTACAAAGACAAAGAAATAAATGTATAAAAAATAAAAATTATAATTATTAAAAAACATAAATATAAGCAAAATATACTATTCACTTTAATATCTGACGAAAAAATCCATTCGGAAAATTTAAATGAGGTGCAAAAAACATTTGGGAATGTCTTCCTCGCAGTTACCCATTAATTGCTTCGACGTAGGCACTGAACGCACACAAAAACACAATGGCAAATTTATATAATATTTGTTGTGATTTGTTTGGTTTTTGTTTGGCTTTTGCGTTTGCTTTAAACGTAAAATAAAATACGCTTTAATTGTATATATCTATCTATCTTTCTATCTATCTGTCTATCTATCCTTTGTGTATATTTTTTTTGCGAAAATGCGCCAATCTATTTTTATAGTTTTCGTTTCGTATCTGCAATTTGGCAAAAGTGTTAGGGATACGCTCGCGCTATAGAGACAATGAGCGGCAGATTTATCAAAATTGTGACACGCGATTTAGCGTTGCGTTTGAGAGCGTGCTCGTACATGACACAAGATACAAGATACAAAATGTATCTTGCAAGTTATTTCAATTATTTTTGGCATAAGTTTGGTTGTGCCTGAACTTTGCCGAAGAATGTTTCTTGTTGCTGTTGCTGTTGCTGTTGCCGTTGCCGTTTTCCTCTTTTCCTTTCTATCTTTTTAATGCCCAAGTTGTTCATGAAATTACTTAACAGCGAAGTACTTAGTTTATAGGATATTACGCATACGCCCCTTGGTGCCGTTGTGTTTAGCATAAACATTACTTTCGATCAATGTTAAGTGTGTAATTGATGTGCCAAGCACTGTTTATTTTAGCCATCTCCATGGGCCAGCTGCTAAATCAAGTGCAGCTCCTAAATATTCGTTCTAATTACGCGCATTTCAAAATTTTCACAATTTTCTATATCTTTGCACTGCGCGTCCGGTGCAAAAGACAAGAAAATAAACTAAAATAAGCCGGAAAAACTAGAGCAGGCGGCTCGTGTTCTATGCACTTTTGACGCAGACGCCGCTGGCAAATATGAAAACAAAAATTATCGACGAAAATGAGTAGAAGGTGAAGGAAGAAAGAGAAAAGAGGCGGCAAAATTGGGCGTGGGAATTGCAAACATGTTGCCAACAAATGACGAAGGGAATTTATTTTAAGATGACTTACGATAGGCCAAATACGTTGGAAAACCTCCTGATAAATGTTATTAAATGCCATCCAATTCGGTTATTTGTTTAAAATATTAAACAATTTATATTAGTGGACTGCCAAGTATTTTCTATTATTTTTTTTTTTTTTGGCAAAATAGGCGAGACACTTGTCGAACCGGCTGTCACGATCCGTCATCGTTTTGAAGGCCAAACAATGGGGTAGCATTTAATACTAAATAGTTTATAGATTACGTATACGTAATTTGAGGATTAAACGCTTTAGAGAGGACAGGAAATACCAAGGAATTATAATTTGAAGAACAAAATATTCACAAATACATATATAAAGCAATTAAATGTATAATTGCTTACGTATACGTAATATGAGGAACATGAAAGTGGCAAGAAATTGCAAGAAATTATACATGATATACTAAGTATATTAAATGGAAAGAAATTTCTATTATTTTCATTCATGTCATTTCTTTTGCCATTAATCTTAAAAAGAAAGAAAAGAAATTAAACAGCATGGAAATACATATACATATTAAAAGAATAATATATAAAACACTATGCAAATATATATACTACTATATATATAAATAAACTATATGTTGAATTCCTATGTTGTCCTTTGATCTTAGGCTCAAATTACGTATATGTTATTTAAATAATTTATGAAAATGAAAGCAAATAATATATAAGACAACTATAAATGAATTTCTATCCAGAAGAAAAAGTAGAATAGAATAAATATAAGTATAAAAAATGTGTTAAATATAAACACATTCATAAATACGTATATCTGGATCTTAATGAACTGACAATTTCCTGTGTTAATTGATGAATTTATATTAATATGCAAATTACGTATACGTAATAATTGAAATATGTATAGAGGTCGGTATTTCTAACGTAAACAAGAAAACAATATAGAAATTATACACACAAATTTAGATATATACGAAAAATAATATATATATATATATATATATATATATATATATATACCCCGATAACTGTATTTATCAAATAATTGCGTATTTCCGTCTTTGATATCAAACTTATGCTCTTCAAACATAAATGATTGGCAGATGTATGCCAGCAAAATAGCAAAATAATAGATATATATACTCTATATATATATACGTACATCTTGGCATCTGCTTTATACGCAAAACAACAGCTATAGAATAATGTGTATGTGTGAGTCTGTTTTCTTGACTGGAAAAATGTCGTGAAAAATCAAAGACAAGGAACATCGCAGATCAAGATGAATGGCTGACAAGATACAGCAAAAAACGACGCAATTGGTATGGAAAATGGAATGGAAAATTTGCTGGCAAAACAGAAACTGATTAATTAACGCGTCACAAATTTGATGGCACAAAGGAAACGGCAAACGTCCGTTGCAGTTGTTAGTAGTACACATTACATTACATTACGCATACGTCGCGTTGCACACGAAACAATTATTTGTAAACAAAGGCTGAAGCTGTGCTGTGCTGTGTTGAGTTGATTCACACATTAGATCATCCGGTTTTGGCGTTAGTAATAGCTGGTAATACATGGCGTATACGTTACTTGAGCTCCTGCGCCTCACGGTTGCTCTCCTGCGTTGCATTATTATTATTAGTATTGAGCACGCTGCCATCCTCGACAATTTCAATGGTATTGCGACCAATGCAACTATCGTCGAGACTGCGCTGCTTGGGACTGTTGCTGCGACTGCGTGCAGAGGCTGAACCTGCCACGCCCTCAATGTGAATGGGTATAAAATGCACATTGCCGATACTATTGCCACCGGCGCCATTGGGAATATTGATATTGAGATGGCCATCAGATGAAGCAGCATCCGTTCCACTTGATGTTGCTGATGTTGTTGCTGCTGCTGCTGTTGCTGCTGCTGTTGTTGTTGTGGCGGTCGTTGACTCGACAACAACATCGGGCAGGCTAATGCTCTCGATGCAGACCAGACGCTCGTTGAAATGCTGCTGCTCATCATCGAGTTCGTCGCACTGCAGCAACATCTCCTCGCAGTCGCAATCGGTTGACGTTGAGTTGCCATCCCGAACGAACGGCATGCGCAGCGGCAACGTGCGCTGCTGTGGCATTGTCGTTTGTGGCAGCTGTTGCCGCTCCCCGTGCTGCAAGTCTTGTCCGATGCCCGAGTCCGCGTAGCTGCTGCTTAAATTGGAATCACTTTTCAATGCGCTGCGTTCGCTGCTCGCCGATTGCCTTGAACCGTTGGGCGTGACACGTTCCAATTCATCACATTCCATGTCCAGCGCCTCGTCGAGTTCATCATCCTCGGGTTCCGGTTCCTCTTCGGCCTCCTCCTGGACATTCTCCAGCTTTACATTTGTCAAACGTGTCCAGGGTCGGGCAATGCCATTATTCGCCTGCTGATATATGGTAGTGGGTATGTCTACGGCAAAGACTTCGTCATCCAAGGTATCCACATGTGCCTCATTGAGTTCCTCAATATTGACTCTATCAAAATCGTAGAAGACTTCCTCGTGCGCAGTATTTTCCTGTGGACTTTGACTTGGACTCTGTTCGAAGCTGCAGTCGACGATGGTTATTTTGGGCAACTGTTGCTGTTGCTGCTTTTGCTGGCGCGGTGGCGCCACCGGCACGCATTGTGGCTCGCTCACGCACGACTCACGAAACTCACGCGGCGTGCTGGCTCGTGAGCTGTGTGCCGATTGCTGCTGTGATTCGTTGGGCTTGGCGCTGGTTTGTCCCATGCTGGTTATGATTATATCACTGGGGTTGTTGTTGTTGCTGCTGCTGTTGTTGTTGCTGTTGTTGTTGCTACTGCTGCTTCGACTGCTTGGCAGAGTTACATCGCCTTGCTGATCTTCCGCGACAGTGCACAGTTCGACGATTGCCGCTTGAATAAATTCAGCACTCGCTTCTCTATTCCCATCTCGCTGCTTTTCGCTCTCTTTTGCCAGCTGCTGCTGCGACTGCTGCGTCTGCTGCTCCTGTCCAGCTGAATTACTGTTACTCCGCTCTTGTTCACGCTCACGATCACGCTCCTGCTCTTGCTCTTGCTCTTTATTGTCGCTCTGCGTCGGCAGCGCTGCGTTGTGTCGATTCTGTGTGCTATTATTAGACATAGTCATTTGATAACTATTTGTGGACACGGTCGCGGGGTCGGAGTTCGTTTCAAGGTGTGCTGCTGCCAATGCTGTTGGTCTTGTTGTTAGCGCCTGGCCAATAGCGATTACGTCTTCGCTAGCAGTTTTGGACTTAACCACAGGTTGTGGAGGCTGTTGTTGATTTCGCTGCTGCCGCTGATGATTACGTCCACGCGCCATGAAAATATCACTGAGAAACTCGCGACTTCTTTGCAACGTTTTGCGTTTCTTGTGCACAGACTCTTCGCAGGCACTGTCAGAGTCCCTATATGTATTATTTGTATTATTTTTATTATTATTATTATTATTACTATTGTTGATTAGATGCAAACCAGTTGCAAAGTTGCCGAGCGATAATCGCGATTGTCGTTTCTGTTCGTTCGATTGCTTCGATTGCCGATATCTCACTGTCTCCTTATCCGTCAACGTCTGCAACTGCGTCTGCGTCTCCGTTTTCGTGTTCGTCTTTGTTTCTGCATCAATTACCGTGCCAGCAATTTGTAATTGTTGTTGTTGTTGCTGTTGCTGTTCTTGTGCATTGCGATTGTGGCAATCCGTTTGGCCAATTGAATATCTGCTGCCAATTAGCTGACCGCCTTCGTTGTTTGCTTTTGCGTTCGCGGTGGCTGCCTCGTTTTGACTGCCCGCAGCATTTCTATCATTATGTTCATCAACAACCGTTGTCGTTGTCCTCCCCGCTGTCGTCGCATTGCCTTTGCCCATGTTATTTATATACGATTTGTCGGAGCGAAAAGAGATCGCTGAATGGCCATTGGCAGCAGCAGTAGCAGCAGCAGCAGCTGTTTTTGCTAATTTTACACATTGCGACTCTTCGTCGTTTGCCTCTTCGTCGCTGCAAAAGTCCTCCAACTCTTCGATCACAGCTCGTCGCGGCCCTACGCTCTCTCTTTTCTCACTCTCTACTGTGCTGAATAGGTAACGGCACTCAGCGCCATTACTGTTCTCACTCTCACTGCTCCTGTCAGTGGCAGCGGATGTTTTTTGTTGTTTTGTTGTTGTTATCGTTGTTGTTGCTGTTGTTGCTGGCTCTTCATCGTCACTTACATCGTAGATTTTGTTTTTATGCGCCTTTCTCTGACGCGTGCGTCGCAGCAAATTAAACATTATTGTTAATTTGTTTTGTCGTTCTTCACAGGCACACACGCACACACTTACAAGTGTGTGGTAATATATAAATTTTTATTAATTTGTATCTAATTGCATGTCCATCGTTTGCCTCTATCCTTCAATCAATTGTTCGTTGTTTCGTTTATAAACAAATCGTTATTATGTATTTTCGCATTCAACCTGTTGATAGACATACGTATGCATAAATATGTATTTGCATTTATGACACATTCTGTTACTAATTAACATTATCATTAACATTACATTAACATTAATACTTACCGCAGTTGTCGACGAGAGATACGAACTGTCTGACGTCTGAACTGGAACTACTTAGAACTGCGATTTCTCCATGCGATGACAAACGCTGGACAAATACATGTGCATACATATAGATGTATGTATGTGTGAATGTATGCACAGCCACTCAAATACACTTGACAAAAAGACACATGGCATAATTAATTTTAATTGCGTTTGTATTCTACAGATACGTTATAACGATATGAACGCATTGTTTATGGTAAAGCTGCTCAACAGTTTGCACTTCACTATGTTAAATATTTGTGTGGGTGTGAGTGTGAGTGTATTAAAGAGTGTGTGTGTGCGTGTGTGTGCTTATGAATATTTATTGATGTGTAGCAAGCTAATTGTTAGTTATTGTATTCTATCATTATGTGTCATCAGTAACAACAATACAATGTCGACTAACAGTTCAATTCGTACGTGTCTTTAGCTGCATAACTCAAGAGTGAATAATTGGTTGAAAGTGTAGGTGAAATCAGGGGTGAGGAGAGCATAATTGAAGCATTAATAATATAAATCTATCTGGACCTGGTCTAGACCCATCAATATCTTTTAGTATTTGTACTCAATTTTCCAAAAAGTCTATTCAACTATTTAGCTGCATAACTCAAGAGTGAATAATTGGTTGAAAGAGTAGGTGAAATCATGGGTGAGCTTGCAAAATTATGTAATGGAAGAGATGAAACATTAATAACATAAATCAAACAATTATATTTGCGAAATTACACTGGAGTTATTGGATAGAATCGAAAGATTCCTTTAAATGCAGAAATTTAACTAGCTTTATCTATAAGTTTGTGTAGTTGCAGTCAATATTCTAAATATATTACAAGAATAAATCGACTATTGAGACCTAATTTTGTCTAATAAAAGTCTAGTTAATTTGTAAAGTCAAGGAATCGCACAACCTTGTTTTCGCGGAGTATATAGTGTTTTTAAAAGGTAAACAAAATCTAGATGCTAAGGAAAATAACCCTTACTGGCCGCGTAAGAAAGCTTTCTTTTTCTAGTAGTTTACTCTGTACATTCAAATATATTGTCTCCTACAGCATCTTTAGATCTCAAGTCTTTCCATCTCGAAAAAATCTTAATCCCTCACTTTTTTTTATAGTACCTCCTTTGAATATCCTAATATACAATTATGCATTCCTCATCAAATATTCAACTTGAACCTAATACTAATTATTTTCTCTCAGTGTTCTACACTTGCACTGAGTCAGCGGGCACTTTATGACTTCACCAAAGTTCAAATTGCAGCAACGTGACAAAAATAAACTAATCAGATTCCCGTGAAGAACATCATCATAATCTGAGCAGAAGATGCTGTAGGGTGGTGTTTAGGGAAGGTAACTCCAAGTCAATGTCTACCGACAGCTAGCAAATGGAAGAGTTTCAAGTTCAGGCTATGTTGCTCTCGATGGTCTCTTCACATAAACGCACCAATTATAGACAGCATTAAAAATGGCAATTTCCAAGTTCCTCAAAGAGCTAAGAAAGATCGCTAAAATTAGATTCCACAAAGATGTATCTGTGTACCTACTATGCCATGATAGGGCCAAAAGGGAGGGAGTAGGGGGATCCTACTACATTGACGTCACCATAAATGATGCGAAAACATAGCACACGTTTTACAAGTTGAGAAAACCAGACCCCAGTTCTACAGTCTGTATCCGTTGCATTTGATTGTTCCACTAATTGATGGGGCACGGCAAAGTGTTGTGTGTGCCTGTGATTTTCACGATTTTCACGAACTTCTGCGGCGCAATTTTCTTCCATTGAAATTTTCAAAATAGATAAAGACAGAAATAAAATTTCTGCTTGGATTTTCGCAATATTTGGATAACGTCAATCGACTGGGATCGAAACGGAGAGAAAGCGCGAGGTTCTATGTTTTTGGCAACAAATTAAAAGCTAAACAAAGCTGAAAGAAAACAAAAGACGACAGAGTGAGGCCAGAAAATACCCTGTAGTCGAGAGGAAGAAGTCTGGCTTGACTACTTGCATGTGTTTACTTCTGTATTTATTAACTGATGAGAAGGTAATACTCACTATAAAAAGAAGACTTGATAGAAAGATGAATCTGTAAGTTCATTCAACTCTTTTATACATCTTCAGTCAAAAAATCCAAATCTAAAGCTATTCAGCTAATCAAGAATGTCGAAAATTTGTAGATACGTAGATTAAACACATAATACCCCTCATTGCACCTTCCATTAATTACAGGGTATTTAAACGGATATGATGCAGTAAAAAAGCAAATGCGTTATATACAAATGAACAGAATTTTAATTAAATTTATGAATGGATTTTCAGAACTGAAAAATATAAAAAAAAATAATAAAAAAAATAAATAATTTCTTTGAAATATAATATGAATAATTAAAATATATTATAATATGAATAATTATTTGTGGAGATTATCCGCCAAAAGCTCAACCACTAAAACCAGCCAACCATCGACCCAATTAAAATGTCGTTCAAGTTTACAACCTTCGCCGGATGCCATCAGTTTCTGTTATTAAATAAGTTTTATTTACACTGTATATTATGCCAATTATTGCACAATTCCAAAAAGATTTCAGAATAAACTTGAAAAGTTTTACGAATGGAAAACAACGATAACAACAACGACAACAACAAAATAAAGCAAACAATAAATGTAGCTATAAATTCTGCACTTGGGCCATTGCCATCTGATCCACAGGCATTTGGCATAAAAAATTCGTTCTTTTTTTTTGCTTGTTTTAATAGAAAAATCCGTATAATAATTAATATATAATAGCTAAAATATTTCGCATACTTTGTCGTTGCTGTTTAACATATGTTTTCGATATGCCCATCTGTTAAGGAATATTTATGTGGTTCAAGAGCACTTCTAAACGGCCACTTGATGCTTGACGCTTGGAAAAACAATTGAAAATTATTCGGGGAAAACAAAAAATTGAATGTGGACGACACGAGTTGGGCAACTTTTCCTGGTAGCGCATCAAAGTTTCCACTCTCAGCTGCAGCTCACTTTCCCTTTCGGCCTTTCTGTCTACGCCCCCGCCGATCTGGCACTGGGCCAACTGACATTGACTGATGCCAGACCCAGCCACAACTAGAGTATTCTTCTTATATTTTCATTTTCTATTCTTTTTTCTCCATGTCGGCGTGTGTGTGTGTGTGTGTGTGTGTGAGTTAATGTTGTGCTTTCGACTTCTGTTAAGCTTTTAGCGCTTAACATTTTGTGATTTTATAAACAGTTTAGCTTTACAATATCTCTTCGTTGGCCAAATAAACCGTGGAATAAGGTGATAAAAAATTTGTTGCCTGTATTATGAATGTGCATAAAACCGGGACAAAGGGACAGAGGGACAAAGGGCTGGCATAAATTTAGAAAATTAGTGGTAAAACATTTCAGACTATTAGAGCATGTGACAGGCAACTAAATTATTGCGACATGCGACTTTAAATTGCGTTTAGGTGTTGACTAAATTAATTGAGCGTGTGCCGCAGCCAATGCAGTATTAATTATATATCATTTAATGTAATTTTCAACCTACACACAGATCACAACTTGAAGAACATTTGTTTAGTGAACAAATAGTATTTAGACACAGTTTCTATTATTTTTCATTCATTTCAATAAGTAGCACACAATATTATTATTCATTATATATTATTTATATATATATATATATATATATACTATATTATTAATTTAAATTTGTCATTTTTAATAGCACTTTTGTCGCTTGACACTTGCTAACACTTGTTATGTCGGCACATGCGGCGTATGCGCAACAAATGTTCACGCCAACAAAACATTTTTCACACACAGCAAAAAATCACTCGGCGCACAGCTTCCAAGCGGCGCAGCAAACTTTTCACGACTGAAAAACCAGCTGCCTCATCTGTCTCATCGACATCGTCGTCCCGTTGAAAATTTGTCGTGCTCGGGAAATTTGTTGCGGCAACAATCGCTTATCGATAGGCAAAAGATCAAGGCATATATGTAATATAGAAATAATATTAAATTAATACAAATTTTGAATTATTTCAAGAATACATATAAACTGTTTGTCGTTGTGTGAACTTATCTATATCTCATTTTTGTGCATTTCAAAGTAAAATTATATAAAATGCACTTTTTACTAATTAAATCAGAAACAGAATTTCGCTTGAAAATATTAAAGCATTTTATTCAAATAATATACAGAAGAATTAAGCACAATTAAAGTCAATACAATTATATATCTATTATATATAATTATTATAATATATTATTTTCTAATTTCATTTAATCTTTTCCTTTAAAAAATAATCGAGCAGTTAAGCGAAAACGTAAGAAAATTCAAATACTTTATAATAATTTAAAATATATGCAATAATATTGAATTTAATTAATTAATAGTTAAATACATATATATTTCTTTAATATTTTGTTAAAATTGCTGACTGTAAAGATTTTTGGTATAATGTTAAGGGGTGTTAATATTTTTGTTAGTTTCTTATAATAATAACTCTTTGAACTCTCTTTTTTGTCCAACGAGCCTTACAAATTTCTAGCACAAAAACCAGTCCGGTAACAGTGTAAGATAATCCAATTATTTTCCATATCCATTTCAAATCTTCCATAGATAGCGGAAAACATTCTTGACTGTCTGTTGGACTCTGTTTGGGAACAGATGCCATAACATTCTGATAAGCCACCAGAATCCAATGATTGTAGAAGCCCATACTCTTGGTCCAATGCGTGAACTCATCCAATGCTACCTTATAGACCGAATTATGCAACAGGATGCCACTCACCGGCTGTCCATTTAATACGCTTAATTTTTGGGATGTGCAAAGAACTCGTCGTCTCTCGAGTTTCTGAAATTGTTCCAGAGATTCCCACATAGTTACGTATATATGATGGGCATAGCTGGTGTTCAGGGAAAGTAACAATCTCTGACGTTGTTTAGTTGGCATTATTTGTGTATTCGGCAAGACTTTGGTGAAGAACTCCTTATCGATTTCATGCCGTATGTAACTATAAGATCGTTCATCGAATAGAACGGTCATTCCACTGTTTCGCAACTCTTCAAAGTTCTCAATCTGCTTGTAATGCGGTTGCTTAATGAGAAGAGTGCTCAGATTGGCATTGAAAAAGCAGCTGCAAATCAAACTAAATATACTCATGACCATAACAATCTGCTGTAGGGATAAACTGGCTCTATATCTTTTCAATGGAAAAGGCAGTCCCAGGACTCCACAAAATGCCGACAGATTTACGACAAGAGTGGCATAACTGAACCGATATCTGCGCCGAATAATCCTATAACTTGCCGCTACAATAAGTGTCTCCAGTATGGCAAAAATAAAATAGGCTCCCAATACGACTGACGAATAAATTTGTAGACCCTTATATACATCTCCAATGTTCATTTCCCTTGCACAAGGAACTACAATAAAAATGCTGCCAACTTCAACTGACGAAACATATTCAACATGCTTCGAATTCCATGTAAGTGAATGAGCATAACCTCGAATCGGCAGATCAAGCTCACCATTTATTGTCATTTGATAGACCTCATAGGAGCCTATGGCCTCAACTTCGTTAACTGGATACTTCAATCGCAGTGTGATATTGTATTTCTTGGCAAACTCTGCTATAAGTCTGTCTGAATAACCATACAGCTTTTCTTTTCCCGTTCGAATATCCTTTACCAATAGGCTGTGAGGTGGAATCAAGTCAGCCAATATTACAGCGGTTTTTCCGTTAAAGTTAAGCCAGGTCTTGACAAAGATTGCTCCATCAAGTGAAATATATTCTAGCGTTGGACTTGGAAATGGCTGAAGTCGATAGGCAGCAACAGATACTTCAGTTCCATCCGACGATGAGGTTGAGTGTAGCACGATTAGATTGAGAAAACTATGATGGTTTGCTTGATCAGTAATAATATTCAGAATGGTCTTTAAATTAGATAGAATAGTCGGCAACCAGATTATAATTCGTGTTTCCCTCATCCGATGCAGATTCTTGGCAAGGGCGGTCAGCAGCATAGAGTCTGCGAACTCGGACATACAAACCAGAGCAATTGCCTCGCTGTTGAAGAGACCTTTAACATTGATTGTGATTGATTCATCAAGGCGTAGAGTGGGTATTAAATCCTGGGGATTGAACTCCTTCAAGAGACAATTGAGGTTCCGTCTACGTTTCAATAACAACAAAGTGTCAGCGGATCTTTCCTGGAGCACATTTTGAATTACATCGTTGAGATAGTTAATCTGAGAATCTCCTGATTCCAAGGAGGATGAATGAGTGACGAAAAAGGCAGACAGCAGTAGTATTAAAAGCTGTACCAGAATATAGCGACGATTATACAAAGTAAAGGCGAACATTTTGAGCCAAATATAAATGAAGAACTGAATTCGCTTTGGCATTTAACAGTCTTACTCATTTGTTAATTCACTTAATTGCTTTAATGCCCTTAATTGATTGTCGATCTTAGCTTGACAGCTAACATGCAGAAACTGACAAGCAGGACAGATAATATTTTAGCCAAAGATATTAAACTGGATAACTTTAATCAGGTTGTTAAAATTAAAACATACTTTAATTGCTTTCTTAATGAGTTGTTAGTTGATAAAAAGCCAGCTGGAATATGAATTTTATGTTTATAGATTTCTTGTAATTATGTTTTAGTTATAAGAACATAATACGCTAAGAATATGTTCTTATATGTATGTATATGCCAATAGTAGCAACTTCGACAACTGATTTAGTTAAATTAAGTAAATAAATGAAACTTCACTACTGCGAGACAATCATTTAGGTTAACTAACCGATTTACTACTGTTTATGTTTATGTTTTGCATTGAATGTACAATGTCAATTACAGTTCGCACGCCTTATCTTAACGATGCTAATTTGATTAATTTGCAATGTTCACAGAGGCCGTCACACGTGTCGGATGCGTAATGTACGTTATACGATGCTCAAACAGTTTATTAACCGTTAATTATCGCTTGTTATTGTCGGGAAAGTCAAGTTAATTGAACAGACGAGCGTGCTTTTCATTATGCTGATTGAGCATGAAATGTCTTCATGTCTCGTGATGGTGATGGGCAAAACTTAAAGGCGGTCAAGTGTTGACTTAAATCTTATAGCGAATACGATTATAATTGAAGGAAACTGCATAAAGCAACAGAACCAATTTGAATTATATATAAACCTATTTTTTATTTATCATTAGAACTCTTTGTCATTTTAAGTCTTCTTTTATCTTTTCAGGGATATTTACTGAAGGAGTTTTAATTGAATTTAATAAATATATTAGAAGGCAACTGCATAAAGCAACATAATCAACTATAATTATATATAAACCTATTTTTTATTTATTATTAAAACTCTTTGCCATTTTAAGTCTTCTTTTATATTTTCTTGGATATTTACTGAAGGAGTTTTAATTGAATATAATAAAAACTTTAGAAGGCAACTGCATAAAGCAACAGAACCAATTTTAATTAAAACACTTTTCTATGTAAAGTCATCATCTATCACTTCCAGGGACCTTACTGAATAAATGTTAAGTTGTTATCTTCTATTGTTTTTATTTCAGACCTCAAATATATTTTATTTAATATATATTATTAAAATTTATATATTTTTAGTTTACTTCAAAGTATGCTTTCAATTTAAAGTTCAACTAATCCTCGATTAAAAAAAACTTGATGAATAAATAAAGTTTCAATAACTTGTCCTGTTTAGTTGACGACTTGTTTCAATTACTTGCACAACAATGATAGACTTTAATTAGCTATTAATTGATAGGATTAATTCGGAAATGCTCAGTAGGCTGATGTCATTAGCATTCAATATATAATAATTTTTCCAGCATTTCCTTGGCCTCCTTCGTTATGCCGTCACGCGCTTAAAAAGAAAATTGAATAATGAAATCTGATTATGCGTCAGATGCAAACACACTCACACACACACACACACACACACACATACACTATTTTCAATCTAGAAACCGCAATTTGTATTTTTGCCTCAATTTTGTTATTTTTTTTTTATTTTTCCAATTTCCATTTGCTGACAGTTGCAAAAACTCGCGTGTGCTAAATGTTATTTATAATAGAATTTATGCCTATATAGTAGAACCAAACCGAACTATGGACCAATGCAAATGGCAGCCCGTCGCAATCGTTCCAATTTCAGCTGGAGACCAAGATGGGCGGCAGGATGGGGGTGGGGCGGCGTGGTAACCGCAAAAACTCAACAACAGCAATGGCGGCAGCGTTATAATAAACCATTTTGTGGCTGAGCCGAAAGCGCTCAAAATTTACCCGAAAAATGGCTAAAATAAATGCGTATACTCGTACACTTGCTATGGTTACTCTAGTGCTATGTATGAATGAATGTATTCATTATTGAATATGAAATTGAATATGGCATTTTGGGCAAACAATGTTTGACGTTATATTAAAATGCAGTCATAAACTGGTTCCGAGTTCTGTTTCTGTTTCTGTTTCTGTGCTTTGAGGCGTGCAAATTGCATATCTCAATGCCAATACGACGAGTACGCCCTCAACTCTCTACCGCCCCCTTCCCCCCCTGTCGATGTCGTGTCGCTTGTCAGCAGTCTGGCTATGAAATAGCCGCTGGCGGGTTGTGTCAACAGCTGTTCACGCATTGTGAATGTGTTGCATAATTTTTGGCGTTTGGTTTAACATGGCGAATGGGAGAGAAAAAAAAACGAAGGCTGAAAAGTCAATTTAATTACAACACGCGTATTTAAATTTAAATCAACTGGGTGCATGTCGTGTGTGTGTGTGTGTGTGTGTGTATGTGTGTGTGTGTGTGTGTGTGTGTGTTTTACAATGTCAGCTGCCGCGACATGGTCGTTGGTATTTGTAATAAAAGCTTTAAATGGGCTTAAATGCCTTTAAAAATGATAAATCTCATGCTGTCTCTTTCACTCTTTGTAAATAGTTCACACGACCAACTAAACGGAAACCGCGTTACACACACACACACACATGGACACTGTGTGTGTTAGTATGCCAATGCATGGCGTCTGTTCCCACAAAGTATGCTACAAAATTTTCAGTTTCATGCGCCCAAAACCCAGCTTTACATTTATTGCACATGCACACTTGCACACTAACACACACACACACATACACACACCACATGCTGTCCTTGTCACGCCCCCTTCTCCACTCTACGTACGCTGGCCAGCAAGAAAAATAGAATTGTTTATTTGGCTTCGCCTTTTCTTATTTAAAACTATTTTATGTGGCGCTGTCCCAACGTAAACTTTTGGCCAAAAAATGGTAGCCAAGGCAGCCGTAAGAGTGTTGGCAGAGGAAGGAGTTAAAGCAGGGTAAAGGGATGGAAATAGAGCAATTGGAGTGTGAAACGTTTTCACTTCCGTGTGTTGGCAGAGGCTGCTGTTCAGCTGCCTTCTTCCTCAGCTGCTGCTGCTACTTTCCCTGCACTTTTCCTAACATGCACATAAAGTTTAGTCGATTTTCTGCAGTTTCTTGTTGTTGTTGTTGTTGTTAGCCCAAAATCCCATTTGGCACTGAATTGTGTGCACACATTGAATTTGTAGCTAGCTTAAGACCCCATACAATATATGAGCATTAATAGATATTTTTTCAGTACTCTTTTTTTTTTATATTTGTGATTGTTGCATAGTTAAAGAGGCGAGCGCGCGAAAGTTTTGAGGTTTAGTTTTTGTATCCACGAAACAATTGCAGCACATTCGTGCCACATGCAGTGTGACATTTATGTGACCAATGTGTTGGCAATGGTCAACACTTGTCTATGAATTATGGCTTTCAGGAAAAACATCACAAACAGCATGCAACGCTGACATATTTAAAACTATATGTATATGACAAATGAAGCCATGAAAAAAAACTCTATAAAAATGTACTTTCAATGTATGTTTGAATCGTATAGAAAGTTTTACTACTTTCGTAAATAAGTTATTTCTTAATGACTATTATTTAATTTAACAAGTCTTATTTAAATTTTGAATGTCTTCATTTAAGCTTCAGGTTTAATAAATACCATTTAAAATAAAGCAGGATATATATATTTTATTATGTTAATTATAACAAGTTTATTATAAAGAATATGGATATTTTAAAAGCGATTTTTTATATGAAAAATACATATCTTAAACAGTTTCATTACGATTTTATGCCTTATTATTAAACTATTTCTTTTCTGATAAGGATACTGTTTAGTATATATCAATTTTTTGCATTTATGTATATTAAACACCATACTTTCTGACTGTAAGTATATAATTTCGATATTGAAAGTGATAAGTATATATTTATATCCCATAATTGGGTTAACCGAATGTCAGATACGATTCGAATGCATTTAGTTAAATTTAACATATTTTTTGGCTCACCTAAACTATTAAATTATATCGAGCTTTAATAGGAGTGCTAAAAATGTAACATATAAATATATTGTTTGATAAAATGTTGATATATTTAAACTACAAAGGCAAATCGCGGTTCTCGCCATCTCTGCAAATAATCTATGCCTATTTCCCCAATGAAAATTAAAACAGATGCAGCATAACATATCCCAATTAATTTCCAAACCCATTCTAGATCCTCATAGTTCAAAGGAGACGGACTCTGAGTTAATTGTCCACGAGTTGAAAAGGCAAACAAAGTTCGTATAGAATCGTCAGTCCAATGTTCAAAATATCCAAATTCATGCGACCAAAAAATAAATTCATTAAATGCCTGTATATAGGCAGAGTTTTGTTTTAAAATGCCGTGAAATGAATAAACACCTAAAATATTTAAATTATTATGCCTACACAATGATTTCCTATTGTAATATATTTGATATTTGTTAAAAGCGTCCCACATTTGCGGAAACAACTGAAAAGCAATGCTGGAATTGTGTTCGAATAACAATGAATAACGTTCTGTGTTCGGTAGAAATACCACTTGATGTTTTTGTAATACTATATCATTATTTATCACATCTTGTTCTATGATATTGCGAAATATAGTTCCAAATATGACTGGCATTCCTGATTCGCGCAATTCCTCAAAGTTCGTAATGCGATAATCGGGAGGACGTTTTGTTAATAGAGTACTAAGACTTGCATTGAAAAAAGTGGTAGTTATCAGACTAAAGATACTCATTAACATTATGATCTGATTCAGAGAATTACTTCTACTATTCCTGATCACTATGATGGGTAATCCCAGAGCTCCTCTGAATGCATTTAAATGTACAAAGAGGTTCTTATAGCAGAATCTATACCTTCTCCCAAATATCCGACTAGTAGCCGCCTCAAGCAGAGTCTCAACTATAGAAAATAACAAGTATACGGCAAGAACTATTCGAAACCAGCCCCTTAGAATACGATAAACATTACCTATGTCCATTTCATCACTACATGGAACCACAATGAATATATCTGCAAAACTAACAACGAAGGTACATTCTAGGGTGGAATTCCAAGTGCGCCCATGCATCGATAGATCAATCTCTCCACTCAAAGTCATATTCACGATTTCATCATCATTAACACTTTCCATTGGGTTCAGTTGTCGTAGCATTCGAAGATGAATGTTGTACTTCTTCGCGAACTCCATTACAAGTTTGTCCATGAATCCACTTAAAACATACTTTCCCGTCTTTTTGTCTTTGCTCAAAAAACTGACCGGAGGATGTAGATTCGGTGTTGCAACAGCCGTCTTGTTTCCAAAGTTTCTCCAGTAATTGGGAAAGATTACTCCATTACTCAAATCCATGATACGTACTAGAGTTGGACTGGGAAATGGTTGAAGTCGATATGCAACAATGGGTCCTTCCACATCAGACGCTGAGCTTGAGTGTAGCATTATCATACTGAGGAAGTTATAGTTACTTGCGTGATCTGAGATGATATCCAGAAAGTCCTTTGGATTCGATTGAGGAATCTGCAACCAGATTATAATGCGTGCCTCCCTCATTCGATGCAGATCCTTGGCGAGGGATGAAAGCAGCATGGTGTCTGCGAACTCGGACATGCAAACAAGAGCAATTATCTCGCTATTGAAAAGATGCTTAAAATTAATAATGGTTGAATCGTCGAGGCGTAGAGTGGGTATTCCCATTGGATTGAGCTTTTCTAGGGGACAGTTGAGGTTCTGCCCACGCTTCAATAGCAACAAAGTGTCAGCGGGTCTCTCCTTGATAACATTTTGAATGAAATCCTTGAGATAACTTATCTCAGAATAACCGGGGTCCATGGAGATAGAATAAGTGAAGGTCGGATACAGCTGTAGTGTTAGAACATTGAGCAGAAAGAAGCCACGATTAGACGAAGTTAAGGCCAACATTGTGAGCCAAGTACAAATGAATAACTGAATTCGCTTTAGAGTTCTATAGTCTTATTAATTTGTTAATTATTTTAATTGCTATAACATCGTAATCGTTATTCGATCGTAGTTTGTCAAGCTCAAAACGTGTCCATTCAGTTGGTGTCAAGTAGAATTGTTAATTTGATATACTATTATACGATTTAGCACCTTTACCAATTTATCATTATTATACCCTCTGGGGTTATATTAAGTTTGTTGAAGCTATGTAACAGGCAGAAGGAGGCATCTCGGACCCTATAAAGTATATATATTCCCAATCTGTATCGATAGCCGAGTCGATTGACACCTGTCCGTCTGGCTGTCCGTCCGTATGTTCGTCCGTCCGTATGTCCGTCTGTATGAACGCGTGGATCTTAGCAAATATAAAGGTTAGAGACTTCAAATTTGGAATGTAGGTTGTTCAATTCCATACACAGATCCAGTTTATTTTTAATATCCGATATCTCACCACCCGCCCACGCAAATTGTAGAACACTATTACAGCCTCAGATAACTCAGTCTATAACAGATAGTTGAAGTATAACTCACGTTGGGCAATTTGCTTCAAGTTGTAAATCCCATTTGCGCAATCGAGAACGCAAATGATAATCTGATGATTTGCGCTGTCGCCCGCTGTGGCGCTTTACACTGTGTCCATGTGGTGCTATATATGATATACTGACGGCAATTCTCGGAACTATACATTTTATGATAAGCTGAATGCTACAGGCTAACGTAAAGTTATTATTACCGATTACTTGCACGCATGTTTGTTAATATGACACAGCTTAACTTCAGAGTGTAACAAAATATAACAATTTGCTGCAAGTTTCATAGCGATCGACCCACAAACAAAAGGAATTTGTCTTAATGCCATTATTTCATAGTGGTTGGCGAGAACGAGAGCGCATATGAAAATGCCACTTGCGCAAGCGAGAGCGCATGTGATAATTTGATTTGCCTATCGGCCGCTGTGGCGCTATACATAAACAATTTCCAAATCAACATTTACAAACCAGTGTTGCCAGACTATCTCAAGCTACCTAGTCTCGATGCAAAACAATATCGATTTCAAGCGATATATTTAAATACCATTATAATGAAAATACTTATCTTTGAAGACCTTCACAGGCTTTCCTACTATTTATAAATACCATTTTAAATTAAGCAGAATATATATTTTATTGGGTTATTTATTACAAATGTGTTTTAAAGAATATGGACATTTAAAAAGCGATTATTTCAATATAGTTTATGTGAAAAATACATATTTTAAATAGTTTCATTGCCTTCATATTAAACTATTTCATTTCTGAGAACGATATTGTTTAGTATACATAAATTTTTTGCATTTGTATCAAACAATTTACTTTCTGACAATTAATATATAATATATCTATATTGAATGTGATAAGTACATAAGTACAACCAAATGTCAGATACAATTCGAATGCCTTTAGCTAAATTTAACAAACTTTTTGGCTCATCTACATTATTAAAATATATTGAGCTTTAATAGTGTAATCGTGTAATTTAAATGAAACACGCAGTTAACTATTTTCTATGACGTCCGCTTCATTTCCTCTGTATGAAACGACTGACTCTGGCATCACCTCGCTGTATTTCACAACTGCCTCTAGAGCGAGATCAAGCTAGGTCGATCTCCATTGTCTTAATAGGTTAAAGCGAGATAGCTAATCTATCTGGATAATTAGTGACGAGAGGATACATAACCTAGTGATGGTGGGGCTAACAGAGTATTGGAATGTTAACAGACTATTGGCCTGCAACAATAGGAAAGCTAAAAATGTGATTTATTTAAACTACAAAGGCAAATCGTGGTTCTCGCCATCTCTGCAAATAATCTATGCCTATTTCCCCAATGAAAATTAAAACAGATGCAGCATAACATATCCCAATTAATTTCCAAACCCATTCTAAATCCTTATAGTTCAAAGGAGACGGACTCTGTGTTAATTTTTCACGAGTCGAGAATGCATATAATGTTCGTATAGAATCGTCAGTCCAATGGTCATAATATCCAAATTCTTGTGACCAATAAATAAATTCATTAAATGCCTGTATATAGACAGAGTTTTGCTTTAAAATGGCGTGAAATGGAAAATTACCTATAATATTTAAATTATGATGCCTACACAATGATTTCCTATTGTAATATATTTGATATTTGTTAAAAGAGTCCCACATTTGCGGATACAACTGAAAAGCAATGCTGGAATTGTGTTCGAATAACATTGAATAACGTTCTGTGTTCGGTACAAATCTAAGTTGATGTTCTTGCAATTTTAATTCATTCGTTATCACATCTAATGCTATGAAATTGCGAAAATTAGTTCCAAATATGACTGGTATTCCTGATTCGCGCAATTCCTCAAAGTTCGTAATGCGATAATCGGGAGGACGTTTTGTTAATAGAGTACTCAGTTTTGCATCGAAAAAAGTGGTAGCTATCAGACTAAAGATACTCATTAACATTATGATCTGATTCAGAGAATTACTTCTACTATTCCTGTTCACTGTGATGGGTAGTCCCAGAGCTCCTCTGAATGCATTTAGATGTACAAAGAGGTTCTTATAGCTGAATCTATACCTTCTCCCAAATATTCGACATGTTGCTGCCTCAAGCAGAGTCTCAACTACAGAAAATACCAAGTATACCCCAAGAACTATTTGAAACCAGCCCCTTAGAGTACTATACACATTACCTATGTCCATTTCATTTCTACATGGTACCACAATGAATTGATCTGAAAACGTCAGGGCGAATGTACATTCCAGGTTGGATTTCCAATGACGCGCATGCATCGATAGATCAATCTCTCCACTCAAAGTCATATTCACGATTTCATCATCATTAACACTTTCCATTGGGTTCAGTTGTCGTAGCATTCGAAGATGAATGTTGTACTTCTTCGCGAACTCTATTACAAGTCTATCAAAGAATCCACTTAAAACATACTCTCCCGTCTTTTTGTCTTTGCTCAAAAAACTTTGTGGAGGCTGTAGATTTGGTTGTGCAACAGCCGTTTTGTTTCCAAAGTTTCTCCAGAAATTGGGAAAGATTACTCCATTACTCAAATCCATGATACGTACTAGAGTTGGACTGGGAAATGGTTGAAGTCGATATGCAATAATGGGTCCTTCCACATCAGACGCTGAGCTTGAGTGTAGCATTATCATACTGAGGAAGTTATAGTTACTTGCGTGATCTGAGATGATATCCAGAAAGTCCTTTGGATTCGATTGAGGAATCTGCAACCAGATTATAATGCGTGCCTCCCTCATTCGATGCAGATCCTTGGCGAGGGATGAAAGCAGCATGGTGTCTGCAAACTCGGACATGCAAACCAGACCAATTATCTCGCTATTGAAAAGATGCTTAAAATTAATATTGGTTGAATCGTCGAGGCGTAGAGTGGGTATTCCCATTGGATTGAGCTTTTCTAGGGGACAGTTGAGGTTCTGCCCACGCTTCAATAGCAACAAAGTGTCAGCGGGTCTCTCCTTGATAACATTTTGAATGAAATCCTTCAGATAGTTAATCTGAAATGATGCTGGCTCCAACAAAGATGGATAAGTGAAGAAATTACCAGGTAACTGCAGTAAAATCAGGAGCATAATGTTAACACGATTAAACGAAGTTAGGGCCAACATTTTGAGCCAAGTATAAATGAGAAACTGAACTCGCCTTAGACAATTTTCAGTTTTATTAATTTGCTTCTTAATTTAATTGCTTTGTAATCGACAGTTGATCGATAGATCAAAACGTGTACGTTTAGATAGTGTCAATCCGAATTATTATTCTTTTAACTATTACTTAATACAATTTAACTGCTACGCATATTTCATTTCATGTATATATTATATTTCAGTTTACCGTACTTTCTGTATACTTTCTATATGATAACACAATTTAAAATATATAGAAAATTATATAGTCTAATATTAGTTTAAGTGTCTAAGTGCAAATATCGAATTATATTATTAATGGCGACATATATATAAAAGTTAAATGGAAATAAAATGCTGGTGTCAACTATAAGTGTAGATAAATTAAAGGCAAACAAATTAATATATTAAAAGAATATTATTTATATATTTTAAGTATGATAAACACAATTGTTTAATCATCAAACGCTGCTCTCTCCATCAGCTGGTGGTTTCTGAATCTAAATGAATTGAGTCACTCAAGAAAACATTTATTATCATAAGTTTATTAATAAAAGTTGAATTAACAATACATTTATCATAATCATATAAGAGGAAGGGTAAAGCATAAAATCAATTTAATCTAGTTGTCTTAACATTATGACTATTAGAGCGAACAATGTATATTTTAGATGGTTTTTATCTGTGTGCTACTACATGTTTTTGAATATGTTTTCAAATATAAATATGTGTAAACTGTTATGAAATTTTAAAAGTAATGCCTTCTCTCCAACTCGTCTAATATTTAAAACAGATCTGATGTTAATTGAAATTAATATATTTAGACAATAAACATACGTTTCGTCACACGATTTCTTTGCCAAGAATTCACACAAAATTCCCCTGTGAAAGCCACTATAGATGCGACATAACATATCCCTAAAAATTTCCAAATCCATTGTAGATCATCAAAGTTAAAAGGAGTTGGATGCGCAAATGTTTGAGTACGATTTCTATATGTCACCATTTTCTCAATGGCATCCAGAACCCAGTGTTTATTTAGGCCGACGTCAAAAGACCAATGAATAAACTCATCTAAGGCCTGCATATAAATGGAGTTCGGCTTTAAGACTCCATGAAGTGGATAGTGTCCAAATATAATTAGTCCAGCAGACTCACATAGAACTTTGCTGGTGTAAAGTATTTGCTGTTTGTCCAAAATCAACCACATTTTTGAAAACATTGGATAGGCATTGCTGGAATTTCCGGCGAGTATCATTTGTATACGTTTCTTGTTCGATACAATTACAGCTTGGTGCTTGGGTAAGAATACGCGGTCTTTCAAGATGTCCCGTTCTAGAAGACCACGGAACATATTATCAAATATAACTGGTAATCCACTATTCCGTAGCTCTTCAAAATTTGAAATTTGATTGTTCTGTGGACGCTTTGTCAATAGAGTACTTAAGTTGGCATTGAAGAAACAATTAATAATCAGACTGAAGATGCTCATCAACATTATAATTTGATGCAGCGAAATGCTTTTTCTTATTCTACTCAAATCCACGGATAATCCTAAAACCCCCCGGAATGTACTTAGATTTACAAAGAGATTTAAAAAGCTGAACCTAAACCTTAGACCAACGATCCGACAGGTTGCTGCCATAAGAAGAGTCTCAACTACAGTAAACACAAAGTACATACCTAAAATTATTATGCAAAGACTCCCAAGTCCTTTATAAACATCTCCTATACCCCATTCTTCCCCACAAGGAACTACAATGAATACATTAGTATATGCAACAGCAGATGTGCATTCTGCCTCTGATGTGCAAGCACGACCGTGCATCGATAGATCAGTTTCTCCACTCATAGTCATCCTCACAATTTCATCATCATTAATACTTTCCTGGATACTCTCCAGGGGTCGTTGCATTTGCAGATGAATGTTGTGCTTCTTCGCGAACTCTATTACAATTTTGTCAATGATTCCACTTAAGATCTTCTTTCCTGATTTTCTGTCTCTGCTCAAAAAACTCTCTGGTGGATATAGACTCGGTATTGCAATAGCCGTTTTGTTTCGAAAGTTTCTCCAAAACTTGGGAAAGATTGGACGAATATTTAGATCCATGATTCGTACTAGAGTTGGACTTGGAAATGGTTGAAGTCGATATGTAACAATGGGTTCTTTCATACCAGACGATGTTGAGTGAAGTACAATCAGTCTGAGAAAGTTATAGTTACTTGCGTGATCCGAGATGATATCCAGAAAGTCCTTTGGATTCGATTGAGGAATCTGCAACCAGATTATAATGCGTGCCTCCCTCATCCGATGCAGATCCTTGGCGAGGGATGAAAGCAGCATGGTGTCTGCAAACTCGGACATGCAAACCAGAGCAATTATCTCGCTATTGAAAAGATGCTTAACTATAATAATGGTTGATTCATCGAGGCGTAGAGTGGGTATTCCCATTGGATTAAGCTTTTCTAGGGGACAGTTGAGGTTCTGTCCACGCTTCAATAGCAACAAAGTGTCAGCGGGTTTCTCCTTGATAACATTTTGAATACAATCCTTCAGATAGTTAATCTCAGAATATCCGAGGTCCTTGGAGATAGAATAAGTGAAGGTCGGATACAGCAGTAGTGTTAAAACAGTGAGCAGAAAGAAGTCACGATTAGACGAAGTTAAGGCCAACATTGTGAGCCAAGTACAAATGAGTAACTGAATTCGCTTTAGAATTGTATAGTCTTATTAATTTGTTAATTATTTTAATTGCTTTAACATCTTAATCGTAAGTCTATCGTTGTTTGTCAAGCTCAAAACGTGTGCATTCAGTTGGTGTCAAGTAGAATTGCTTTTGGTATTGTTACTACTTACCATTTAACGTATACATATACTCTTATAGGATTTAACACCATTAACAATTTATCATTATTTTTCCATCCGTTTTGCAATATAATTAAAAATTGTTGAGCCTGTCTTGACGCAATTATTTATGGTGACATAAAGAAGAAAATTAAACAACTATAACTTTCTGGTTTACTGTGGATAAATTAATGGCAAACAAGTAAATAAATTTGACAAAAAAAAACAAGCCGAACAGTCGGGACCCCGACCGTAATATACCCTGTGGGTTTACAGGAACCCGCTCAAATTCACTCCAGATGAAATTCTCTAGTAATTCGTTTTTTAATTTTTGTGGGCGAAGGGGGCGTGGCATCGCGATACAATTTTCTGGACACATCGACCACAAAATATTCATCATGTGTCCCAAGTCTGAAGTCTCTAACTGTAATATTGCTCTTGTTATAAGCTTTTCCGAATTGTAGGCGAGGGGGGCGTGGCATCGTGATAATATTTTCTGGACACATTGAACACAAAATATTTATCATGTGTGCTAAATGTGAAGGCTTTAGCTGTTATATTGCTCTTGTTATGAGGGGTTTGAGCTACAAAACTGCTTGTTTTATGCTTTTACTTTTACTTAATTTGTGGGCAAAGTGGGCGTGGCATCCAAAAAAAAAGATAAACTTGATCTGCCTGCAAAATTACCAGTGCTGGGACACCAAGTTCAAGCTTCTAGCTCTTACCATCTCTGAGATCCTTTCGTTCATACGGACGGACCGACAGACCGACAGACCGACGGACCGACGGACAGACGGACATGGCTATATCGACTCGGCTATTGATGCTGATCAAGAATATATATACTTTATGGGGTCGGCCATGCTTCCTTCTGCCCGTTACATATTTTTAACAAACTTAATATACCCCCACAGGGTATAAAAACAATTTTCAAGTTAAATAAAATAAACCGAAAAAGTAGCAAAAATTGTAAATCCTTTTTACGCCAAGTGACAGCTGGCAAACCGAAATTACTCAAAAGCTATAAGAACTGCAAAAAGCAACAAGAGCAAAACAAAAACAAAAACGAAAGCGACAAAGACAAAGACAAAGACAACGAGCAACATGAACAGAATAAACAACTGTCTCGATTTACGTTGAACGCCTTTGCTACAGTTTTATATGGCTAACAATTACGGTAAGTAATTTATTTCTGCTCAACTGAATTAGAAATCTCTTAGCACTAAGCCAATGCCAAAGCAGATTCAGAGGGTTGTGTATGTGTGTGTGTGAGAGGGTATGTGCATGTGTTTGTGTACGTGTCTGTTTATGAAGATACAATAAGATATGCAAGAAAATTAATAGTACTACATTTTTTACAACACGTTTGTCTCGACTACTCGACGCTGTTAGTGCGATAATTCATTGCCCTCCCTCTTCTCGCTTTTTCGCCGGTTTTGTTTTGCCTGCCTGCCACGCACTTCCTGCCAGCCTGTCCTGGCCAACTCTTGAGTGCCTTACCTGCCCTTACCCCCTGCCCACCCCCGTCGCACCTCACCAACACTTACTTTCGTTACATTCCTTGTTATAATCGGCTTAGTCTACGCTTTCGGTTTGCTTTTTGCATTGCCTGCGCATTTGTACTTAGCTACGAGCATAGTAGTTCCCTTTATGGTCTCACACTTTCTCCATCCCCCCCATCTCTCTCTCTAACTCTCTCACTCTCTCTTGCTGTTTATTTACGCCAAAGGTGTTAAGTTGTTATTTTATTGCATTTTATTTCATTTAGCTCTGAGCCTTTTATACACTTTCTTAGAAAAGCAAAGAGTATTATGACTTTCTTCAGCAACATTTTTTAAGTTAAATGAAAAGCACACGGAAAATTGCAATGCAAAACTGATGATCTTAAATTAGTGTATAAGAATAAAAGACTAGTGCCTATTTAATTGATAATATACTATTTAAATTGTAACATCTGTGGAAAACAAATGAAACAACTTCGGAGTAAATTATAATACGTCTTCTTTATTAGGCCACCCGATCAAAATTTATCTGCAGCACTTTTCTTACGACTAGAGTATGTACAATTTGAGTCGCAATTAGCGAAACAGAGATAATGATGGAACGAGAGAGCAACCAGCATCAAGAGATCAATCGTGAGAATAACCGAATGGGAGCGTAATGTGTGTGTATATGTGTAGGCACTTGTCCCACTACAAAACTAATATGAATAGCGAAAGAGAGATAGTGAAGGAATGAGAGAGCAACAAGCATCAAGAGATCAATCGTGAGAATAACCGACGGCGAGCGTAATGTGTGTGTGTGTATGTGTAGGCACTCGTCCTACTACACAACTAATATGAACTAATCAAAGGACAATATGAAACTAAAAGAGCTGATATGAGAAAAGCAGAATAATAAAAGTAGTAGCAGCAGTAAAAGTAGTAGCAGTATTAGTAGTTGACCAAAATAAACATTTATAACTGACACTATCGGAGAGTACACGTTTTAAATGTGTCATACTACGATCTGATATCGCGTAAGTTGAGTAAGCAATTAAAATAATTATCAAATTATTATGACTGTAAATTTGTTAAGTCGAATGCAGTTACTCATTCATTCTTGGCTCACAATGTTCGTCTTGCCTTTCGTGTTGCCTGTGTCTAATCGTTTATACAAACTAATTCTCCAGATCTTACTATTGATGCCTGGGCATTTCTTCAGTTATCCGTTATCGGTGGAATCAGCATCTATTCAGATAAACTATCTTAACAATATTATTCAACAAGTGCTTGAAGAAAGAGCCGCTAATACGTTGTTGCTATTGAAACGTCGACAGGACCAGAATTGCCTCTTGACAGAAATCAATCTCCAGAAACCAGTACCTTCTCTACGCCTCGATGAATCAGGCATAATCAATATTAAGGCTCTCTTCAATAGCGAGATAATTGCTCTGGTTTGCATGTCCGAGCTCGCAGACACCATGCTGTTTTCATCCCTGGCAAAGGATCTGCATCGGATGAGGGAGGCACGGATTATAATCTGGTTGCAGAGTAATCAATCGAATCCAACGGCCTTTCTGGATATCATTCGAGATCATACAATAACCTATAACTTTCTCAGTCTAATCGTGATACACTCAACATCGTCTGATGTGGAAGAATCCATTGTTACATATCGACTTCATCCATTTCCCAGACCAACTCTAGTACGCATTACGGATCTGCATGTTGGAATAATCTTTCCCAATTTTTGGAGAAACTTTCGCAATAAGACTGCTGTTGCAATTCCCAGTTTATATCCTCCAACCAGCTTTTTAAGGAGAGACAAGAAATCGGGAAAGAACCAATTAAGTGGAATCATGGATCGACTTATAATAGAGTACGCAAAGAAGCACAACATTCATCTGCAAATGCAACGACCCCTGGAGAGTATCCAGGAAAGTATTAATGATGATGAAATCGTGAATATGACCTTAAGTGGAGAAATTGACCTCTCGATGCACCGACGAACTTGGGTACCCAATGCAGAATGCACATCCGTTGTTGCGTTTTCCAAACTATTTATTGTAGTACCGTGTGGGGAAGATTGGGGCATAGGAGATGTTTATAAAGGTCTAGAGATCTTTTTCATAATCATTTTATGTGCGTACATTGTGTTTTCTGTAGTCGAGACTCTTCTTATGGCAGCAACATGTCGTATTTATGGTCATGGGTTTAGGTTTAGCTTTTTGACTCTCTTCATAAATCTAAGTGTATTTCAAAGGGTTCTAGGATTATCCACAGATTTGAGTAGATTGAGACGCAGCATTGCCCTGCATCAAATTATAATATTATTGAGCATATTTAGTCTAATTATTAACAGTTACTTCAATGCCAACATAAGTACTCTATTGACAAAACGTCCACAGAATAATCAAATATCAAATTTTGAAGAACTACAGAATAGTGGATTTCCAGTTGTATTTGATAATATGTTTCGTCGTCTTATTGGACGGCACATCTTAAGCGGTCAATTAAGAATATCCCAGGAAAAAGCTATCTTTGTATCGAGCAATGAACGTATTCAAATGATTGTTGCAAAAAACTCCAGCAATGCCTATCTAATGTTGTACAATACGTGGCAAGTTTTGGACAAACATCAAACACATTACAACCACAAATTTCTATGTGAGTCCTCTGGGTTAATCTTATTTGGATACTGGCCACTTTACGGGATCTTAAAACAAAACTCCGTTTATATTCAGGCTTTGAACGATTTTATTCAATGGTCCTATGCATTCGGCCTTGACAAACACTGGACTGTGGATGCCGTAAAAAATACGGTGATTTCTTTAAATCGTACTCAATTATATTCGCATCCAACTCCTTTGAACTTTGATGATCTACAATGGATTTGGAAATTAATAAGACTATGTTATTTTGCATCTATTGTGGTTTTTATTGGAGAACTATGCGTAAATTATTGGCAGAGAAGACGTTTGGCATCACACATTTTTTTGGTCTAAAAGAATAGATTTCTAGCTAACATCAGATCTGATTCAGATTAAATTTAAAATTTAGTTTTAATATATACATGTATAGAAGCCTATTCACGATATGTTAGACAGTAAACACAACATTATGATAACACCATTTAAAATACACAATTTTTTTTATATGCTTACATATGTAGCTTAACATTGTTCTATATATATTAATATATATACTCAAATAATTATTCATGCAAAATTTTATCATAATATGAATAAAATAAATGTTATCTTAAATAAATTATTTAATTTTAGATGTTGTACTTTCCTTGAACATTTTGTACTTCTTTTTGTACAAATTAATTTCTTGTTTTCATTAAATTTTTCTACTGTGCATAAAAGTGTCGGCATAAGTAATTGCATCAGACAGGTAAGTCGATTACAATGATTAAATATTTTCTAATACAGTATTAGCGCAAAAACCACGAAAGCAAATCGAATTCAAAACTATTAAATTGAGTAAAGTGTTATGAACCCACATTAATTGGGAATACTGTATATATTTCTTCATGTAATTCAAATTTATTTATGATATGGAATATATACAAAATGGTAAAAGGTAATAGAATAGTTAAAACAAATTAATTGTAGCAGCAAAATTGTTTAAGTAACTTTCAAACTATCAATGCTGCTTGACACTATCTAAATGTACACGTTTTGATCGACTGTCGATTACGAAGCAATTAAAATAATAAGCAAATTAATAAAAACGGAAAATTGCTAAAGCGAACTCAGTTATTCATTTATACTTGACTCACAATATATTTGTATCTCACACAAGCTGATTTGTTTGATTGTATCTTTAATGCATTGTTCATTCAACTATTAAAAATAAACTCAATAAAGTAAATGTTCCTATGATATATTAAATTCTTTTCGGTGCAGTGTATAAGAATTTGGCACTTCTTTTATCAGTCAAGTTACACTTTAAAGTGTTTTTTTTTTTTTTTAAATGTATTTACTTGTTTGCTTTTAATTTATCTACTGTACACTTATAGTTGACAACAGAAAATTATTGCCGTTTAATTTTGTGCTTTATGTCGCCATAAATAATTGCGCAAAGGCAGGCACAAAATTTGCCACGTCGATTACAATTTTTAATTATTTTTTAATGAAGTAAAGTACAATAAAAAAACCTATACATATATATAAAAAATCAACATTCACATTGAATTTATGCGCGCTTCAAGTGAATTTATTGCCTGTGTAATACGCATATTACACGTAGTGCCAATTCCATTGCATACTTGTAGGCTGACCATATTAAATGTTCAGTTAATGTGGCAAGCTTACAAGTATGCAATTCAAAATTTCACTTTTCACTTGCTCAGTTAATCAAAAAAAGCAATTGTAGTATTATTGGTTATTTGAATACGGTATTTAAATTAAATAAATTATAAACCATTTCTGAATTAAGCCTAGAACAGACTTATATTTAATTATTTTGTGAATAATAGAAAAAAAACAAGTTATGTGAAAGTCAAGCATTAAATGCTGGGAATCTACAAATTCAGTTTTCCTTTCAATATAAAATCTAATGAAGTATCAAATTATTTAAATATATTGCGAAAGTAATAATTATAATTAATACACTAAAGAAACATTTATAAGCAGCTGCAATTTGTATAATTTGTCACCAGTTGTGCAATACTTGTAGTTAGTAGAAATTCCTCATTTTCAGCATAATATAATGCTTCTCTTCAAGCCAAATCGTGCGTGTGTGCGCGTGTGTGTGTGTGTGTGTGTGTGTGTATGTGTGTGTGCATGACAGCCACAAGTCACGTGTGTGCTGCAGCATCGCCGACGGCGTTTGCCTCGTTAAAACTCCAAAAATCACGCATTAGCTGCCAGTTTGCACTTAAAGTCATAAATTTATTCAAATATATGGGAACACATCGCATCGCAATGAACGCATAAGCCTCACACGTTTATTTGAGATGGGGCGGTGCTTTAAAGTAAAATTTATATTAACTTCATTGCTGTGCTGGGCTGCCACGCAGTCGTTGCATAACTCATACGCACCGTGTGCAACCGCAATGGCAAAGACTCAGACTCAAACTCAGACCAGGAGTTGGACAGGCGCGTGTCGGCAGCACCAACTTTTCCAACAGGCATATCACTGACGCCAGCCAAAGAAAGGTGGCATGCAAAAAGGCAGAGAGTGAGAGAGAGAGAGAGACGGAGAGAGGGACAGCAGGTCCACGGTCCAAATGGCAGCCAAGAGAATTTTAAATTACGCTTTTGAGTGGCGACGCGAATGGAGTCGATGCCGAAATGCAACAGCAACAGCAGCTGCAGCAACACAACTATAGCTGCAGCTCCAGCTGCCGCTGCCGTTGCAGCATTCATCTGTTGGCTTTTTATCATGCATTTAATTGCAAATGAACCAGCAGCAGCGGCAACTCACTGACAACTGCAGCAACAACACTCGCACTCGGCTCCAAATCTCAGTTGCAGCTGCGACTGCAACTCGTGGCAACTGTAAATGACGTTTAATCAAAGTTGTTGAAATTGATCGCATTGTTTGTGCCGCATAAATTGCGTGTTGTTGCATCTTTAAGTGCCTGGGCGAAATGTGTTAATTAAAGCGCAAATTGCGGCTTTACATTCATTTCACATCCCTTCAGATCTCATTAGAAATAATTATTTTGTCATTCCCCCCGCTGAGAAGCCATAAATACATAAATAAGCTCGACCGCAGCTTTACATTAGAAAATCCGTGGCAAATGTGGCAAGGCAAAAGGTAAACTGTCTCTGGTTCTGGCTGTGGCTGTGGCATTGCCTGTGGCTGCAACACAACGCACATACTAGCTGCAACTTAGTTGTGGCAGGCAATAAAATAAAGTCTTAGCTCCCAGTTCAACGCAACCCGACACATTTAATTTGTTGTGCAACAAATTAGCATTTATTTTCATTTGGACTTCAACTCGTATATTTTTTTCGCTTTTACTCTTTTTCAGCTGCTGTCTACATTGTTTGCTTTTAATTATAGCAACAACAACAACAACAGAAATAATAAGAAGATATTTACATGTCCACCAAGCTATTTTAACCCTCAACAAATCTCAAAAAAAACTATTTCAAAAGTTATTATTATAATTACAAATTAAAACTTATTTCATTTAAATTTTGTATTTTTCAAATTCCTTAATCATTTGTCTTTTTAAAAATATTCATTCTTAAATTTATTTGTTACATTTTTAAAATAAATATAAATTTATATTTTTAATTGTAGTTTTAACTCTCAAAACCCGGCTTAAATGTGCTTTCTCTCTGAAAAATATATGTTTTAAGTCAAACTAGATATTTTATTTATACATCTTTACATATTCTAGCGGTACTGAAACCAATTAAGTTTTTGTTTTATTATTTTATGTTCAACTAAATATTATTTGCAATTAAGAAAATATTTACCTTTTGGCTTTAAGAAAATTCAATTTGAATATTTAAACATTTAGCGTTTGTTGTGTATTTCATATATATAGTTTATTTATAGTTTTTGTCATATATATTTGACATTATTTGTTGCATAATAAACCTAAAATTATACCGATAAAATCATGAAAATGTAAGTATTTTGTAATTCAAATACGTGCTAAAATCGACCGACATACAAATTTGCATGTTTATCAGTCACGTGTTAATATGTAAATATTTAATTTATTTAATGAATTAACAAAGTATTAGTTGACAAATATATATACAAATCTATTGGAAACGTCTTAAGATCAAAATGTGAAATATTTATGCAGTAACTCGAATAGTTAATAATGGGTTAAGTGCCTAGTAGTTTACATAGCTTGCAAGAGGAAATGCAAAAAGTGTAGCATACATTTGTGCGTTGCAAATGCTTGTATTCAATTATTATTGTGCGTGTAGAAATCAACGCGTCGACGCTGTCCAGCAGCAGAATTATCATCATTATGATGTATATCATCATGTATGACGTTATAGCGTTGATCATTATCGTCTTGCCTATACCGCGCATTATCCGAGTAAGAGCTTACGCCCGACTGAGCGCCCAACGAAGCTGAAGATGAGTAACGTTTGCTGCCAACTGCATGTGAATGGGAATGCGACTGAGAATGTGAATGCGAATGCGACTGGGAGTTGCCATTGGGGCTGTAGGACCAGGGATGGCCACTGTCCATATACGGCTGCTGATGGGGGTCTCTTTCGTGGTAATACGAATGCTGATAATAGTCAGAGTCGGGCCGCGACGATTGGTCAATGTGTGTGCGATTAGGATAGAAATCAGGAGCAGTCGATGAGGGTAAACCGGAGTACGGAGTGCGATGTCCGTAATTATAATCATCATCATCATCATGATGCTGTTGTTGATGATAATAATGATGTTGTTGTGGCGGTGATTGCTGATACGAATGAGAATGCAAGGCTGGCTTATTAGTCACCAGGCCACTGCTATACGGCGTATGCAACGTCACACCGGGCGTAACAATGACGGGCGCAACGGCGGAACTTGCAACCGGCCAAGATGCCGCTGCCGCTGCCTCCGCTGACTCTGATGCTGTGGTTGATGCCGGCGATGAGGTTTGTTCGCGTGAGTTCATTTCAGCTAATTTATTGAAACGATTGCGACTGCCGCTCGATGTGAGCACCATTACGGTGGGGTTTATATCAGTGATGTGCTCCTTGATGCAACTCTGCAGCATGTTCACGAAAAAGAAGAACGAGAGCAGCGTCAATGCAGACATTACCGAGCTGGAGCTCTTTTTCTTCTTCGGGGCAGACGTTGCTGGCGCTGATTTCGGTGCATGATGAGGTTGATGTGGCGGTGGATGTGGCGGTGGATGTGGTGGTGGATGTGCTGGTGGATATGCGGGATCGCTGCTGCTGCCACTTGGATGATACGGGGAATAGCCACCCGATGGTGGCACCTCATACTCCACCGATGGCTCTATGCTGTTCATTTCAAGTTGCATTAGTGTGCGGTCGCCAAAGGGAAGCAAAGCACAGTGGGTTAAAAAGCTGAACGACTGAACTAGCGGCTATCAATTCAAACTGAGAAGTCTTTCAAATGTGCTTAACAGATATATATACTATCAATTACTAAAACTATCCAATATATTTCTGAACAGCTGTAAGTTTTTAAACATATATTTTCTTTATATATATATAGGAAATGACAGCACAAAAGTAGTTAAAGTGTTAGAAAACACCCGAGAGACACGAAGTGGTCTGCATTATTAAACACTGTAAACGAGAGACTAAGAATAGAGAATAGAGAGAGATCTGCATTCATTCGGCGACGGGATCTGAATTAGATCACACTTAACAAGAAGCTATTGTTCGTAAATAAGAAAGAGTATAATTTATACAAATTAAGTAAGAAAGATAAACACAACATCGTCTCTGGAATTATTGCATCACTGCGAAATAAACAGGGGCCACATATATAATATAATAAATATATTAAAATAATTTCACGCCTTTTATCTAACTTGTAGTTTTGCTGTAAACATATTTGTATTGTTATTTTACTTATGAAAATGTTTTTCCAATAGAAATTGAAGAAGCTACCTAAATTAATATATAATAAATAATTAGCCTACAACATTATCTATATCTTTCCTGGAGTAAATTAATGCTCACAAATAATCTATTTAGTTTCGTCTTGTTTACAATTACTTGTTATTTAATAATATGAAATCTGTGGCACTTTTCAATGGCCAAAGTTGCATGAAATCTCAGCCGCTTTTCTTAATGACTACAAATATTTTTGTAATAATAAAATATGTATATTAAACACAAAAATGTGTCTTCAATCAAAACTTATAAAAATAGTTTGTTTTTCTTTAAATAAATATAGATTTTTTCTTATTGGGCAACTATTTTTTAAAGTAATCAATTTCGCTACATAAAATCAGCCAATTGACGCACTGTGCAGTGGGGCAAGGAAAGAATGAAGGGATTCTTACCCATAGCCAGAGTGTCCGCTGGCTGTGCTGGCATAAGCACCGTTGTGGTTGCTCGCAGCGGCCAACAGTGGACGTCCATGTTGCAAGTAGGGATTCGGCTGAAAGTGATGCGGATGTTGTTGATGCCACGGGTAATGCGCCCGCTGCGTTTCGCTGCAAGCAAAAGCTGAGTATGAGTAAGTGCAACAAATTGCGAGGCAGCAGGTAAGTAGCTGCCGCTGCCAGTTGCCAGGTGGCAAGTGGCAGTCGTTTGCCTTCGTTTGTGTCACAGAGCCACCGCATAAATTTCGCGCTGTCATTTTGCTTACGCATAATTATTTCCGGAAATGGCTGACAGCAGCGGATGTTGCATGTGATGTTGCTGTTGCTGCTGTTGCTGTTGCTGCTGATGTTGCATATTCCCAAAGGGCATTTTGACGTTTTGATTTTGCAATTTTATTGCTAATTGATTTCCGCGTTTGCAACCTCTGAACTGTTTCTCTCGCTCTCGCTCTCTCTCTCTTTCTCTCTCTGTCACTCACTCTCACGGACTGCCTTCAAGTTCAACCGCAAGTGACAGAGTTGCTTAGGCAACTGACAGATTTTAGGCTGCTGCATCTATTAACGGCACTAAACATTACTTGCCCCATTGCCTGTCATTGTCAGCTTGCCACACTGCCACCTAGCAGCACTCACAACACTTACAAACTGACAATTGCCTGTAAAGTGTTTTGCGGTGTCGTCGGTGTCGACCAACTGACATACACCTGAATTGGAGCATGGCCAACACTGCACATTTTGGCCAAACACAAGAGATAACAAGAGAGACACACACACAGAGAGAGAGAGAGAGAGAGAGAGTAAGGGATAGAGAGTGCTGGAACAATTAGTGCACGACAAAAGCTTGCCACGCCCACTGGTCGACGCCCCCCTGCTGTCAGTGTTAATGACGCTGTTGCTGCAGTCGCTGGCATTATTGCATTAAAATCGCTATGCAACGTTTATGCATCAGAAATTGTCATAATTGTGACATGTCTGGGCGTGCGTGCGGGCCAAGTTGTGGTTGCATGCAACGACACAGTGTGGCAGCCGTCTCAGTCTACCAACTGCTGTGGTTTGCCAGAGAGTGAGAGCATTCTCCCTTTGGCTAAGATTTATGGCATCAGCTAATAGTTTTCATTGCCAACAACAAACAGGAATCCATACATATATATATAGATATATTTCTTTTCTGTCTTAGTGCAAACAGGAAAACATTAGACTGCAATAACAAATATTTAACATTTCCGCAGTCGAAGTCGAAGAGCACATAATAAATTGTCAAAATTTCTGCGTTGCAGCTTGCCTTTGTAACGGCTTTGATTTGTTGTTGTCTCCCCGCGACCCTCAGGAAATGTACTGAAAGAAAAAAAAACAAGTAAAATTCTTGCAGTTGGCAGTAATGGACTTAAAGACACCCTGTGTAATAAAAACTTAATAAAACTTTTATTTTGAATACTGTAAACATACGAAAATAGTTAGTTATACACAATATTTCTAAACTTGACGTCTTCATTGCTCAGTCTGAGATCTAAGGACTTAATCACTTAACTCATAGAGTCAATAACGTTTTCTTCTGCTTTAAACATTAATACGTACATATAATACCCCTTTTACCAATTTGCACAGGGTATAGACGATAACCAAAAAGCAAAACTTTTGCTGATGTGCTCAAAAATAACCAAACCAAACCAAACTAAAAAAAAAAACCGATGTCGACGCAAAGCAAATCAAAAAGTCAAATGCCGCGAGGGGTTGACAACAAACAAAAAAATGTTGAAGAAAACCAGGAAAATGTCTGAAGTTAAGCACGCAATATGGAAGGGAAAGGGAAAGGGAGTTGAGCGATGTGGGTGGTGGCTACTTTGGGTGGTTTGGGTGGTGCGTCGACTTGTGGCTGCCTTTTGTTGCTGGCGCCATTGTCAACATATTTCAAGGCGGCCTTAGACTCAATAATAAGCTGCGAATCTTTGACTACATATTGTAGTTTTCTCCTCAATATATATAGACACAATTTTTATAAGCTTTTATGGCGCCCTCGAAAATTGGTCAGTGCCCAGCAAATATTTAATGACTGGAAAATGAGGCATTTAAGCTGAGTGCCAGCAACATTTGCCCCGCCCACCCGCTCCACAAAAATGAAAAAAAAAAAAAAAGAAAAGATGAACGTGCCACAGCCAAAACATTTGGATATTTATGGATCTTTCTTGAGACATTCGCAGAACATCTTCGATTCATATCTGCGTCTGTGTCTGCAGCTGTGTAAACGTGGCAGTTCATTTTTGGGGTTGTACATTAAATGCTATGATTAACACGTAGAAACATTAAATTATATAGAAAAATCCCAAGGCCTAGATGCGACGCATTCATTGGCCACATCAATTATCGTTTCTTAAAAATTGCAGCATGCTTTTAGGCTGCGCCTGTAAATATTGCTCGCATGTTGTTCGCTTCTGACTGCTGTGTGTGGCTGTGTGTGTGTGTGTGTGTGTGTGGGACATGCATAAATCATTTGGGCTACATTAAGAGAGCATGCCGAGCAAAAGTTTTTGGGGCCAGCATTGAAACAAAAATAAAAACTCGTTAACAGAGTCAGAGCCAGAGTCAGAGTCAGAGTCCAAATCGTGTTGCTGCCAACTCTTGTCTACGTGCTTGGACTGTTTGCCCTCTTTGGGCAACTACAGAGTGTCAAGTGTAAAGAAGAACTACTAATCAGCAGTTAATTCTTATCTTTAATTAAGTGCACGTTCCCACTACGACAGTCAAGCCAAAAGAAGCCGCCGTTTTTATGGCAGGAGTCGCACTCCTTCTGCTTCTCCTGCTCCTTCTCATTCACATCCTTGTCTTCATTCTGGCCATCATCGTTTAAGTTAGTTCAACACTTTTGTTTGTCTCGCTTTTGGCATTGTTCTCTACAAAAGGCCAGGCCAAGACCCCAAGCATTCCCACTGCCCGCCGCCTTTTGTCGCCAGCTCAATTTAATGAAATAATCTAAGCAAACACTCTCGAAAATTAAGCAGTATATTCCTAGTTTTTTTTTCTCCCAGCAACTGGTTTTTGTTTTGCTGCGAAATTAAAAATGTAAAGCGGTTTTTGCACATAATTAAATGTGGATTTTGCCGGCATTTGCTGGCCAATTAAAAAGGCCACGCAACAATAGCCAAGGCGACCGCCCATGCATCGCTTATCAGGCAACTCAGACGCAGTCTCTAAGCCAAAAAAAAAAAAGGGTTTCATAATGAGCTGCAGCTGTTTTGGCCACGAAGATGTTCTGGCCAAAAAAATCTCCACGCTAAACTCTTGAGTGTTCAGTCAACTTATGCCTCTACCTTAACCCCTTTCAGCCCTTTCCAACAGGTAGCCATAAGTCATTACCCCCATTTAAATGCCTGCAGGACTGTGGGGAGGCAACTTGCAACACGCTGCGTCAAGTTGTTTGACAAACAATACCCAAACACACACACACACACACACACACACAGAGAAAGAGAGAGTCAGGTTGGGGCGTGGCACCGTTGGGCGGCACTCAAGCGTGCACGTCACATTTTTGCAGCTCCCCAACTTCTCCACCTTTCGACGACCCTCTGGCAAAGTCCAAAAGTTACATCAGATACATGAAAACATTTTTCAAAAGCTCCACTAAAAATAAAATAAAGAAAATCTTATTGAAGTACCAAGGTGGTTGCTGCCACCGCCAAATCCACCGACACAGCCACTGCGACTGTGGTTGTCGCTGGATTTGTAGTTTGGGGCTGGAGATTTCTGATGCCAGTCAAAACTGGAGGCGTTCGCATCCCGGCCACACGGATTAATTATGCATCGCAAAATGCTAAGCCAGGTAGCACCACACTAGAAGCTAGCACCACCAGCAGCACCGCTGCCACAAAAAAAAAAAAAATAAAAAAGAAAAAGAAGGACACACACACACACATGCAGGTGCTGCGGATGTCTGTGCATGTAAAAGCCAAGTACAAGCCACATCAAAATAAAATAAGAATGCAAGTAAAATAAATATAAAATAAAGATAAAATAAAATAAAAGAAAACTAAATAAACGACGCGCCGACTCGTGTATGCCCTACGCTTGGAAAGGTTTTTAGAAGTACTTGAGTATAAATTTAACTCTTTTAATGATCAGGTAAGACAGTTCCTTTATATTTAAACTGAGAGCTATTATAAAAATGTTATTCATTTCTATACATTTTATGTATAAATATCTTGCAGCTAGTTATCAGCGAACGAAACTAAAAGAACATTGAAATATGAGATTTAGCTTTAGTATTATTATTATAATTTGTAATTATACAAGTCAAACTTTGCTATAGGGAATATCGTGCGGTCATGAGAAGAGTATAAGACTACACAAATCAAAGCCATGCTGGACACTGCCTATGAATACTCTTCACCAACATTTACCACTGTAAAGTTCTGGGCTGCTGAATTTAAGCGAGTCGCCAAAAAACGTCGATAACGTCGCCAAAATGCACCAAATTGTTCTGGACGATCGCTGAATTAAAGTAAGACAGATAGCTGAGATCACCAAGCTGTCTAAAAACCGCGTTTGCCATAATTTAAACAATGAATTGAACACGAGAAAGCTCTCGGCTCGTTTATTCAGCAGGATAATGCACCAATTCATACATCAGCAGTTGCCATGGATAAAAATCCATGAATAACGCTTTGAACTGCCTCAGCACCCAGCTTAAACACCAGACCTAGCGCCAAGTGACTTCTTTTGATTCCCTCAGCTCAAAGTTGCGCTTGGCGGACAGTAATTACCCAGCAAAACTTCACGAAGTGTGAGTTTTTGGGGTCTGCTTTCGTCACTAGCTCGGACTGCCGTTCGCAGTGATTCTCAAAGAAGGAGGCGATTTGGAGGAGCAGGACGCCGATTTTATTTTGGACGAGCTGAAGAGGTGTGAGCATCGCTGGGAGAAGTGCATTGAGTTAGACTTGACTTGACACCAGGCATTCTAATTATTAGTATATGAATATGATCATTTCTGGTAATGGAATAATATAATTGTATGGATGATATTGTATTGTTATTCACTCTATTTTCATAAGCGACTGTTGCTGTTGATAAAATAATATGTTTACCTAATTAATAGCGCCTCAAAAATAAAGTTACTACTGGCAATCTTTAAGAAAACAATAGAAGTAATGAATTCCATTCATAAGAAGAGTATGTATATTAATGTTGTCAGAAAGTACACGCTAGTGATGTAAGTTTATTTAAGGGATACAGAGTTATTCTACAAGTATAACACATATACTCTTACGATACTATATATTAACTCTATTTATATATTTACTTAAATTGATTATAGATACAGCCTTAAGTCTGCTATTTGGTTGTGATAAAAACATTAATTTAATTTGAAAATACCAAATTTTGAAAGCAAAGCCTCTTAAATAAGTCAAAAAATAAAACATATTTAATAACATAAATATAAGTGATACTATGTTTTCTTTATTTTCAATCATATTTTGTTATCCAATTAAAATTCTTTGCTTGTCACAATTTCTGTCTAGAAATCGTTTCAAAAATCAGTTTAAAATAGCTTAGTAAATCAGTGAATATTCCATATATACTAATACATAAGCACTCTCAAGTGAATGTCGCTGGCTCGTCAATAATTGGCTTATTAGCATGAGGAGCATCAAAGTCAGGCTGTCTCATGTTTTTTTAGCTGTCACAAACAGAGCAATGGAATTAACATATTCCGCCACGTAGCATCCATGAAAATGTGCATATAAAAAATTAAAATAAAAATTAAAAGCTCCTGCTAAAAATCAAGTCCCAAAGTCGACGTCGACTGCGACTGTGAAGCGTTAAAAGCCAAAAAGCGCGACGTCAACGTTGTTGCTGTCGCCGTGTCACTGCACCCATGGCAAAAGTGGGGAGTGTTGGCACTTGGTGGCACATATGAGGTGTTCTGTGACACACACACACACACACAGACACACACGGGAGACACACACAGAGGGATAGAGCTGGGTAGGGAAAAAGAAAGGGACGACGACAACATCATACTAGTAGTACCCACTTGAAACGCTTTTTTAACAAAAATTCTTTTAATTTTTTGAGCTTCTTTTCTCGTCTTTTTTTTTTTGGGCATCAACATGGTAAAAATAGAGAGAGAAAAAATTAAAGAAAAATCCGGGAGTTTGGTTTGGTAAGCGCAACTGGATGCTGCCACTGCCACTGCCACTGCCACGATGCCAACGATGTTGCTGCCACCGATGTTGCTTGTATATTTGCGCAACCCTTACTGAAAATGAAATCTTCCTAGAAGACGGCGGCAGCGACGACAACGCCGCATTGTTGATGAACATGAACAAGCGGCACGCTAACAAGTTGCCACCAACCCAACCTGTCACAGTCCCCCGGTCCAACTCCCGCCGCCCACACTTCTTTCCCCATACTGCTAACAGGCCGCTGCCTTGATGCACCTTTCAACGTTGGCGTTGTTACGTGGGCGCTGACATTGTTGTTGTTATTTTTGCTGCTGCTTCTGCTGCTGCGGATGCACATGCCACGCCCCCTAACTGCCCAACTCCCACTACAGTCGCTGTGGCACCTAGAGAAATTATGATGTTTGAGTTGTTTCTCGTTTACTGCCTGCGCTCATTTTAATTTCCATTTCTATGTTTATTTTTTTGAGTCGTTTTTTGGCCTTCGAAAATTACAACAACAAACAAATGGAGGAGAAGGGTAAAGGGTAAAGTAAAAGCAAAAAAAAAACGGATTAAACAGTTAGGAAAAATAGAAAAATTCAAGTGCATTTTTCACTTCACTTTACGGTGCATTCACATTTCCGTTGCATTGCATTTGCCGAAGCTTTTGGTTTTTATTTTTTGTCGTCTAAGAGGGCTGGGAGTTGCCCCTTTGTTGTACCACCCCCTCGCTCCCCCTCCTCCCCCCAGCTGCCTTCGAAGGTGCATTTGTACCTATGCATTGTCATTCGTTTTGTTGGTGGGGTCAGTCTGGAATCTGCAGTCAACGTTGCATGCTGCAAGAGTTGCACATTTCCAGTCTGGCCACAAAATTTTGTTTGTTGTTGTTTAATTTTTTATAAAATCGGCATGAAAAGTGCATTTCCATAGCGTTGATAGCCCTTTTATTTTATTTTCTCTTCTTTTTTTGGCATTTTATTTATTTTAATTTGTTAATTAGTAGCCCCCTCGTCGAGTGGTTGTTGTTGTTGTTGTTGTTGCACCAAGGGTTGCAACAGCTTTAAAAGCAAATTGCAAATTAGACAAATTGAAATGACTGACAAAGTAGTATATGGATTGGGCATCATGATGATGATGATGATATTGGCTCTTTGATCCGAGCCACGCAATCAGAACGCAGAAACTATTTAAAATCTAATTTGCATTTCAACTTTCAGCAGAAAACTCAACGCATAATCACAAAATTTGTCATAAAACTTTGACAGACAAAAAAGTTGCCAACATTTGTTGTAGCCGTCGTTGTTGTTGTTGCTGTTGTTGTTGTTGTCTATGCAAAAATTAGCCAAAAATCAAGAGTATAGTAGACAGACTTGGCAAGTTTTGCGCAAGCTGCTTGAGCAAACAAACCCCAAGTTAGTGTGTCTTATTTATGCTTGGCATGATGCATGTCGATTTTCTTTCGTCCACAGCGCTTTTCCTACCCGAAACTTATGCATTTATTACTGCAGTTCTCACTCCCTCTCCCTCTCCCTCCCATCCCATACCCACTCTCCATGCCATTCTCCACATTCTAAAACTTTTTAATTACCCTCATCAGCGAAATGCAATGTGCACTCTCTGAACGCCAAGGCTGGGCAAATTCGCTTTGTGGTCGGCAGCATTGGATTTTGTGGCAATGCGAAACGTGGCATGAATCTGTGAACGGGTTTTTGTTTATTTTAAGATAATTGCATTTGAGAAGTATGTACTACCAGTATATACTTAGAATATGGCCAGGCTAAGTGCTGTTTAATTAATATTAATGTCATTTATAACTTCAGTTAACTTGAGTTCAACGACTGCACCTTGAGCCTTGCACTTCCTGTTTCTTATCAACTTTCTTCGAGTTGCGACGCGTGTGGCAAGAAGATACACTTGTTATCTCTTTGCTGGCATCTAACTGTGTCACTGTGCAACAAACGGAAAGCGAAACTCAATGCAAACCTGATGATGGATATCTCAAGTGCTAAAATGTGTGAAAAGCGAAAACTCACAGCAAACAGCTGGACACTGAGAACACTGAGTGTTTGCCACAAAATGAGGCGATCTTATCTGTAATTGCTTTTTCCAAAAGCAAACCAAATGCGTTTTCTTAAGGAGGCTGCTGTCATCATTGCAACCGCTGCCTCACTTTAAGGAAATGACCCAAATTAGGCGCTGAGTCGAAAAGTTTTTGCATTAGCATGCCGCATGTGGCATGCAGCATACAGCATGCAAGATGTAAGATGCGTCTGCCATTTTGTCTTTAGTTTTGTGGCAAACTTCAAGAAATCGACATTTACTTCACTATTTTTTTGGTCTATGTGCAACTCAAGAAATCACGTAGCTGCCACACCCACGCTGACAGGTGTGTGTGTGCGTGTGAGTGCAGCATATTTTCCTCACACATTTTATCTGCAAACATATCTCACACACACACACACACACACACACAGTCGCACACACGTTCCTCTCTGTCAAACACAAACATGAGAAGTTGAATTTGTACTTCCGCTTCTTCTTCGTCTTCGTCTTCTTCTTCTACTTCCACTACTACTGCTGCTTGCCCCGCGGCCAGCAAATCAGTTTTTCATATGTATTTTTTTTGTTTTGTCTCTCTGTTGATTTGTCGCACGACTTGAATTTGTGATTATGCCCCGCCAACGGGGCATAAACATGTGTTAACATGATTTTATTTTTTTGAAAAAAGAAAAAAAATTGAATTCAAACTCACATTGAAGTGGCACATTAATTATGCGTAAATGAGCTTAATGCATCAATTAATCAAATCAAAGCCCGCTCGCCGGCAACTGCAATGGTCTCAGCTCGTGCCCCTCCCCACTGACACACACACACACACACACACTCCTTCCCCACACCCCTACTGCCAACAAATGCAGTTTTGCCGTTGCCTTTTGTAGTGTCACACAAAAGCGCGAACTCGCTCGTCGTAAAAATTCCCAACTCCCACTTCTTGCATACTCGCAACGCTCCCCATCCCCCCTTGGGGTAATTTAATGGGTGGGTTTCTCATTCTGAACTGTGGCTATTTTCATGTTAACTGACCGTTGACATTGGCAGCGCCATCTAATGCTCGCACTGCTAAACTAATCGTTGGGTTAGTGTCTTGGCTAACTGCAACGAGCTCCACACTTAACGAAACTGCGACAAATTGTTTGGTCTACGCTATCTGAACGAAAGACCTGTGACGCCACCTTTTGGCTGCTATGCGAAGCGTTAAGAGACTAATTCGGTTTGGCGGGCAATTCAAATAATAAAATGGAGTTTTTTATGATATGTTTAATTTTGCAATAAGTTTATAGTTAATTTCACAATTTAAATATGAAATTAAATTAAATAAAACTGATAATTTTGATGCATGTTAAAGGTTAGTTTAATTCGACAAGTTCGTAAAAAGAATTCATTTTAAATTGTTAGTCTCTAACTGCATTCATTATCCGCTTTAACTAACGTTGGTTAAACTTGATTAGCTTAAAAATAAAAATAGAATCAATATCTACAAAACAGTAATTATAGCGACTAGGGCCTTATTTATAAAATAATACGTTTTTTTTAGTATTGTAAAAATTTAATTATTAAATCAGTTATGTATTCAAAATTCACTTACAAATTATCATCCATAATAGAAAAACGTATTTCCTCTAGGTATTTAATAGCAAATTTTTTTTAATTGGTTTTATTTTTAAACGCTTCAAATTTAATGTTTAGATATTTGTCTGAATTAAAAAGAGAATCTCTAATTGAGTGCTTAAATAAAGTAATAGTTAGAAGATACCAACTTTTAACAAATACATAAGTACTTAAGTACTTCCTATTTCCATTTCATTCAATATGCTGTTTAATACACTATATAGAAATTTCATTGAATTTGATTTTAATGTTTCATATTTTTGCCAAAATTTAATTTTTCACTTATTTTCCTTATATTTCATAATGCGCTGCATTTGGAGTTCAGTCCTACCGCTTAGCATTTATATATTTCAATGGCTAAACTCTTTTTTAAATAACGTTAAAGTTATAAGGCCAGTGGACAATATTTAGACAACAGCTGCCATGGCCCGTCAAAATAGACTTGAATATGGTCGCCATGCTAAAAGTTTGTAATATAACTATGCTAACAGTTAAGTCCTTGAAACAACTATCAAAACGTAAGGCCAAAGTTGAGCTAGAAGAAACAACAACACTTAATTCTAGATGATGTCCTTGAAAGGCATCGCATCTATGTGGAAGGCAACTAAACAACGCATTACCATGCACTGCTCGTTGCCGTTGACCACACCAAATGGCATTGATGCTTATAGCAAGGTGCCTATCATGTTTCATACACACACACATATATTTAAGTACTTCGATATGGTTCAACGTGTCATGCTTAAGGTTTAATTAGCTGTAAACGACTAATAGTAGTGAACAAATAGGCGGCTAGCCTTAAAGCTGCGTGGTGACCACCAAAATTAATACGAAAATTAATGGCTCTGTCTGGTTCGTATGTAAATTCCAGACACGCATTTATACATTCTTACATAAGCACATCATCCTTTTCTTTCAAAACACGCAGTTACTTTGTGCCCAGAAATGTATGCTACAGTTTCTTTGAATGGAATGTGTGTGTGTGGGTGTGTGTGTGTGTTGAACGCAAGTCATAATCTAGCTTTGTTTAGCTATTTTTAGACTACAACACGAATCAAGCACAATTGTTTAATATCGAAACAGAGTTAGGTAACAGCAAATGAAAAAAAAAATCAAGCAACTTGTCTTGAAATCTGATTACTTCTTTGTTCCGACAGACAGTATGGAGACAATATTTTCCCGGATATCTGGGTCATGCTCACATTGTTAATTACTTTGACACAGCGGCAATAGGCAAATTTCATTAGTGATTACTGGAAGTTGGCTTGAGTGCGCCGTCTAACTGAAAAGGAGTATACAACTACCCCCTTTACTATTAATGCTGTTAACATTCAACGTCGAAGTCGTACTACGCCCAAGGCCTGCATTGACGCGGGTCTTGTTTTTGCCCCCCTTTATTGTTGTTTGTCCCTACACATATGCAACATTTATACATATATTTAATGCATCGTCTTCTAAATCTAATAAATATATTACCAACCCAGTCGTCTGCTCCTTTTATAGCTGTACACAATTTAAGATCTATTCATATATCAAGAGAACTACCAACTACAGCAATGTGCTTATATTGTGGCTATAAATGTCTAAACTTGCACGTGTACCTCTGCGTATACGTAATATGTTGATGTCTGTTTAGGGACAGATGTTTGCATGGCCCACTTGACTATTGTTAAACTGAAATTCACTCCATAATTCAGCTACGTATTGTAGTCAAAGGTTAAATTCAAGCTTTAATTAATTTCATCTTTACATAGTGTTTTAGCAGAAGTTTTAAAACAAATGAATTTAAATTTACTGTTAAAAAATACTGTTTAATTTTGGGAAAGTAAACTGACTTTCAGTTTCGGATTCTGCAATTAACTTGGACTAATTTAATTGTTTAAAAAAAAACCCCTTGTTGGAAACAGTTTCTAATAATTTGTGTAGCAAAAAGCAGTGAGCGTAACATTTTAATTTCTTAGCCTGCCAGACAAATGTAAAGAAAAGGCTTATATCTAGACATTCTCATATATATTAAATTAGCAATGAAAAGGAGAAAACATTAAATAGAACTGTTAGACGTAGTATTAGCGTGGGAGTTTACCTAAGTAGCTTGACAGAGTTCTGTTGAAGTAGCTAATTCCATGCTGAAATAGACAAAACAATGCCTTACCGAAAGCAAAAACCAACGCTACGCAACAAGAAGCAGTCAGTTGATAAAGTTCACTGTCCTTGACATAAACTCATCCAGAGTTTATAGAGTTGAGATTGAAAACGAACGCTTAAGCAACATAAAAAGCTGTCAAGTCAAGTGCCTGCTTAAGAGTTTTTCTAATACGAGATTCTTGTCGCTTGGGTACGCAAACAGTGTCAAGTCACTTGGGAAATACAATTGAAAGTAATCACATTTTTTTTTAAATTTTTTTAAAAATATAACAACAAAGGATTATTTTTTAAAAATATAACAACAAAGGATTATTAAATAAAAATCAACACACCAAAGTATCTAAAAATATATGTTAGCCTTTTTTATTATCTTCCAGGTCCTTCTGCGTCAATCTGAGAAGCTTCTATTTCTGGCTAATAGACCAGCAATAGCTATTTGTTTTCTCACATTCCTAGTAATCACAGTTATGACTACTCAACATTGCTCAACAAGTGCATTTAACTAACTCTTAAGGTTTCGTCTGAAACGAGACCGTCAACTTTTGCCAAACTTCATTCCATTCAAACTTAGTTCAACAGGTCATTAAAGTTTGTTTAGTTCATTTACCGGCAACCAAATTCAAAGTATTTCCATTTAATAGTTTCTTTTTACTAAGAAAAATATTCATCAACAATTCGCCGAGTTTTTCTTAATACTTTAGGACGAGTATTCTATTATTTTCTGAGAACTTAACTAAGCCATTGGAATTTAATGAAATGAGAATATGTCAATGCGAAGAAAATTATAATTCCCATGGTTTTTCATGCGGTTTCCCTTAACCAGCTGCAGGACTTCTATGCGGACAAAGAATTCACTGAATGGAGATTACACCTCATTGTGTATTCTTCTAACAGATATAAAAAAAATGACCCTGCACGTTTTTTTAATATATTTAAAGCAAATACACTGTAAGCATGCTGAATGGAAGAGTAAGAGAAGGCTCTTGCACTTGCCGTTAATAGTTCATTTACCTGTCTGTCAATCACGTTTATTTGAAACTTTAAATACAAATTCAAATCTTCTTTCCCCCTAAATTGTATCTAAAGGTCAGCCAACACCTAGTGAGGTTGCGTTTTCAACACAATATCCGCAATTAGGTCAGGCACGTGCAGACATATGGGTTGAAACAGATGTTTGGAGGCACTAAAACTGTTGTCCTTATGCACACACACACACAAAATGAATTCAATTTGAGTGCGTTGACAGACATTTGTGTATGTAGTAATTCCGTTGAGTGCACATAAAGCTCAAATCTGGCAAATGTAATGGTCATCGAAATCCAAATTCATTTATTCTCACATCATCGATTGTGCATAGCATAAATAAAGTATGTGAAAGGAAAGCTGTTGAAGGCAGACGCCAAAATCGTTTTGCCTCGATTTTCTGAACTTCACCTTATTATTATTGCCAATAATAAAGAAAAGTGCCTGATTTATAGGTTGAAGGTAAACCAGAGTTCATTGTCAGGTGACTTTACAAAAGAGAAAAGACACAAACTACTTAATTAACAATTTGTGAAATGTATAAATGGCCTTCGTCCAGGACTTTCACCCTCGAATGCGAAATAATCCGTGCAACAAAAGTAGCAGCTGTGTATCTCTGTGTGTGTGTGTGTACTTAAATAGAACAAGTATTTATTGTTTGGTCTGCTGCTTGCAACCTGCAAACTAATTAAAAAAACAAACTGGAGAAAATGTTATATGTACAACATTATTATTGTACACATAATCACATGTGTGTGGGTGTGTAAGTATTATGTCAGAAAATGGAAATTCATAATTAAGCACGAGCATGGCTCTTGACAAAGATTGATGGACTGCGGGGAAGCGTTTCGCAACTGTTAACGTATTAATTATATGGCTGAATATGTTATATAATTAATCGGCAAATCAATAGACTACGTATACTATAACTGCCACAGCATCTGAATCTGTGGTAAAGATTACAAAATCACGTTTTTATCATAAATCACGTGCAATTTATTAAGCAGTGACAATGTGGTATGGATGTGACAACTGTTTTTATTACCTTTAATTAAGCAGCTAATATCATTTATCGACAATATTTAATCCAAAAATGATTCGTCAACTGTGTTCCTTATCTATCATTCAATTATAAACTGTAAAATGCCGCCAAATGTGTGTTCAACAGAGGACATAAAGATATAATTGAATGGAACAAATCAAGCATAAAGTATACGCCACGTTTCACTCACTGTTCAATGCGATAAAAGCTGAAGCATCAATGTTGCACCTTTCTGCCTTATCGTCAATTCATTAAAAAGCCAAAACAAATTTATTTAACATAAGCAAATATTTAACATCATTTAACTTCAGCTTTAATAAAATATCTCATTAACGCTCTTTACTTTAAGCCAATATAATTAAGCCGCCGTTGCGGTTGAATAACTAATTTAATAATTGTATTTAGGGCCCTTAAACTGAAAAAACATAACGTATACGCAGAAGAGAACAAAACCTTGAGATACACACAATCATCACAGTTTATAAAATTCCGTCAAGTTCTCGGTAGATATCTCAAACTGAGACTGTCGAGTTTGTCGAGTTTAAGGCTGTTAACGCTGTTGAAGGGCATTTTATATTTTTTTGCCGGACAAAAAACTGTTGAGTCAAGTGGGCACTTCAGAGTTTATCAAACAGGAGGCACTTGTCGCTTGGATACGCAAACAGAATGAAAGCAATTCACAGTGCCAAATCCTTTGGGTAATACAATTGAAAGTGACATAGTTTGCATAGTATTTTTAAAATCAAATAAATATGTATGAGGAAATAAATTTAAACGGATTATATTTATAAACAATAAAATTCGTTACAATTTCAGACAAAGACTTATCCTTGTTTCTGTGTCCATTAATAGTTTTCATCATAAAGCACAAAAAGGTCAGAATTCTTGGAATTTGCAAGTGCATTTACAACTGTCAAGTTGAGCTGGCTACAAAGTCCGCAAACTATAGAAATGAAAACAAAAGATAAACTAAAGCTAGACAGTTTGAGGTTGACAGCTAGTTGCCAAATTAATTCTATTCAAGCTTAGTTCAACAGGTCATAAGTAAGTTTGCTGTCTTTAAATTTTCAGACAGTCATTTCCAAGTATTTGAATTTAAGAGTTACTTTTCATTACGAGATATTTGTCAAGAATTCGCCGAGTTTCTGCTGAATATTCTATTTTAACCAATTGCATTTAAAGAGAAAGAATAAATTTTGTTATTCCCTAGGTATTTGGTTGGGTTTATTGAACGAGTTGATTCCCCCAAGCAAACGCAGACTTCCATGCGAACAAATACGCCACAGGGCAGTCAACAAACAATAGAATTATGACTCTGTGGAGATTTTACCTTATTGTATATTCTCCCAACAGTTATAACAACAGCTTCCCTTGTTTTCTATATGTTCAAAGCTATTCACTCATGGCTGCAAAATTCATTGATTCAATGCAGCTCATGCAGCAAAAACATATATTTTAATTAAAAATTCACTTGATTTCTCAAGAAATTCGACTTTCGATTGCTGTCTGTCATTTGCTTTTCAATACTTACACAAAACAAAATGCAAATAACGAAAAGATTAAAGAGAATTCTCTATAAATTAATCATTACATTTCAAATAAATTTCCGGCTGTATTAGAAGGGATATTTCGAGTAGCAAATTGAGTACCCAGCACGACAAAAGTATCGAAAACGCGAACGTGACTGTATTAACCACAACATTATAAATGTATTTACCTGTTGTCTACTACAGTCACAGTTAATGCCGGGAGAAACACAAGTGCCAACAATAAATCACGATTTTCATTCAAAAAGAGAAAACAAGAAAAGTAAGAGAAATTGATTCTAAATCGAATGGCAGAAAGCAAAGCCTACACTCTGCCCACAATCACGCAGCGACCTTGGCGTGCTTTAAATGACAGACGAATTAGGCCGAAAAATGAAAAAAATTGTCCCGAAATGAAATTTAAGTCAAGCTGAGTCAATTGGAAGCCAAACAACAACTGCAAATAAATTAAATCACAGACTGTAACATGAGAATTTTTCTCTTATTATTTTTTTTATTGTTGTTTGTGTGGGCAATAATATTTGTAACTAATAAAATCATAAGTATTTGTAGGCATTGGCCTTGCAACAACAAAAGAATACTTTTTCTTCAGCTGGCACAATTAATCGATTATTATTTCAGTTTATATATCTAATAGATATACAAAAAAAGAGATGAAAACCTTGTTTAGTAAACTGTTCATCCTTTGCTGTGCAGTGAAAAATAAATATATCGATTTTCAAATATAACAAGTTTCTTATCACATGTGTGCCAAATCTCAAGTTTCTAGCTATAAAACTGCTCTTGTTATCAGCTTCTTCGAGTTATGGGCGAAGGGGGCGTGGCATCGCGATGAAATTTTCTGGACACATTAAGCCCAAGCTTCTTATCATGTGTGCCAAATCACAAGTCTCTAGCTTAGACATTGCTTATGTTATGGTGGTTTTTCTAATTTTAAAACCAACGGGACTTGATATCGAAAATTGAAAATAAACTTGATCTGCGTATGGTATTCAGGAACCTACATTCCAAATTTGAAATCTCTAGCTCTTGTAGTTGCTGAGATCCACGCGTTCAAACAGACGAACAGACAGACGGACGGACGGACGGACGGACGGACAGACAGACGAATAGGTGTCAATCGACTCGGCTATTGATACTGATTCAGAATATATATACTTTGTAGGGTCAGAGATGTCTCCTTCTGCATGTTACATACATTCACACAAATTCATTATACACTTTTTTACCCATTTTTAATGGACACAGGGTACACAAATATTCTAAACGGCGATGGATACTAAGCTTAGATCACTGTGTTTGTCAGCATAAAAGTACCGACGATATAGACTGGCATCTCTTATAGCCTTGTCTCTTTCCTTTTGACATGTATTTTGTGTGTTGTTGTTTGTTGATATTGTGTCATATGGACAATACTACAATTATACCCTTTATTAACAAAATAAAAGGGTCACTAAATATAACAAATTCAGCAATGTATTCTCATATTTATCAATCCAACTATAGGATATGTTCCAGTCGTACACTCGAGACTACATTTCAGAATTGTAAAAGTTCTTGAACTATTGTTATTATTGTAATACTTAACCCACAACTGAGTTGAGCTTACGTTGTGATATTTACTGATATTTTCATAAGAAATGCATTCAGTCTGCCGCCGTCAAGCGAGTATTAATCATACGCCGTGCTGCACGTGCACGTGAAAAATCAACTTACGCAATTGAATCGAATGTACTGCAGGCTGGATTAAAAAATGGTTTATATGGGGCTAAGAGTCTGTTGCATCATACTTCACACCCATTTCTGAATTAATATCTTGAAAATTGCGTGTTATTATAGTCATTTTCAGGCCGGGTTACCCTAACACGTTGCCTTGTCTACCCCTTTAATATTTCCCTTTTTTTGACTGCTTTGATTGTCTGAAAAGCATACACACACACAAAGGAAACAGATTCAATTGAGTGGAAATTGCCACAATAAGATGAGTTGAGTCAGCCTTTGTTGTCATTGTAAAATACAAATTGTGCCGTTGGAAACTGAAATCGATGTGTAAGAGTGTGCCATGAAAAGAAGTCAATAACTATGCCTAATATGCGGATGTTGCCATACAATGCTCTTGTGTAACTACATAACAATCGACAATATTCAAGACAGACACTTTATTTAATATTTGAAAACTTGTTAAATATCCACATTGCAGTATTCACATCTGCCATTGACTACAGTATTGCCACCACGTCGATAGACTGTAGAACGGCCATTATTATAGCCAGGACGATTAATAATTACATTGCCATTTTCAGAGGGGAAACTGCGATATTCCTGGCCATCTATGTACACCGCTTCTCCATTTGGTTTGTCACCTATTAAGACAAGATTGCGTTGTTTTAAGACCGACAGCTGAATGGTAACTGCAACTTACATGTAAGGCAAACACCATTCACCACAACAGTGCTGGGATAAGCTGCGATTAAAGAGTGTTTATAATTAGTATTTGCAAAACTTATTAAGCTTTTGAGTCGTTCAATTCGTACCGCTGATCAAAGCTGGCAGCAATCCCAATAAGAACAATAATGCACACGTCAAGTACTTCATCTTAGCTGCCGGTAACTACTTAGCCGTTCCCTAATGCCCATATAGTTTATATATGAAATGCAAATCAAAATTAATTTACATAATGTGAGTGCTTGTGCTAAATGTTATCGCTAACGGTTCAATAGGTTCCATTCAATTCTCAACGACTTCCAAGTGCGCTACCAACATTCAATTGTCACCTGCCAAATTAAGCTCAACAGCTTGTCAAGCTGCGAGTTGTCAGTTTAAGGTAAATAAGTCTCAAATTGATTAACCGCCAGTTGCATCAGCTTGTTGATATGCTTGTTCTTCCCATTATCTAGTAGTGTGCACAGTGGGAAAATGCAATTATAAAGTGAGTAGAGATTTATGACCAAAACTTAGACACACTCCCACAAATACTATTTATATCAAGATGATAATCAAATTGAACCGAAGATTTAAATTAACATAATAACTATTCACTATTATGATAAAAATAAGATATTGGAAGATTGAATTGTTGTAGGATCATGAATGAATGATTATAATTGCAGAGTGTATTCTAGAAAAGACCGGCTTTTCCCATCCCATCCTATTCGCCGTTTTAGCCAAATGTCGTGACTTCCATTCAGTCGTCTATCAACCTTAGAGACAGTGTACACACCTCTCGTTTGCCAGTTGGAGCACAAATCAAATGCTGCTGTTTGTAATTGCTGTAACGTCAGCAAAGCGTCACATACGATTAAGACTGGGCATTTCCCGGTTTTGATTAATATTTGTCTCTCTCTCGTATAGACCTTCATACTATATTTAAGTACATACTAACGATAAGGCGATGCATTGCAAAAAAAAATAAAAAAAAATACTTAATAATATACAAAAAAAATACACACAATGTGCAAACATGGCCGTATAAAAGTAGCCTTTAGCTGTTTCAGCCGGCCAGACTCGTTTGGCATCTCAGCTCAATCACAACAGCAGCAACAACAAGAACATCAACGACAACAAAATGGGAAAATTTTCAGTGGCTTTTGCGGTTTTCATGCTGAGCTCATTGGCAATCTCACAGGCAGCTGTATACATTGGCGGCGGATGTTATGACTGTAAGTTAAAGTTCGGTGGCAATAAATATATACAATAATCACAAATAACTAACGGCATTTACAGGTAATCCTCCCAATGGTCAAGGCCCTGGCGTATACTCCAATGGCGGTGGTGGCGGAAGAGGAGGCGGTACCACCGTCTACAATCCAGGCGGTGGCAACGGCGGCGGACGTCCGGTTTACTCGGGCAATTTTGGACCAAATGGTTATAGCGGTGGTGGCGGACGTGGAGGTGGCGGCAATGGTTACAATGGCGGTGGCTACAGTGGTGGAGGCGGTGGCTACGATGATGGTCTAACGCAAATCATTAGCGGTTAAGAACGGTTAAGTAATCATAATGCAAATGGCATGAATTTAGTTATTTGTTCAACTGCACTGCAAAAATATTGCGCACACGCAATGTGGTACCATACAGCATCACGAACTTTAGCAATTAAAAAAACAAACAACTATGCTGTTAAATGGCTTCATTATGACGTTAATCATTCAAAAAGCACAGCAGAGTTTTTTTTTTAATAAACTAAACGCAACACACAGGAATGCATATAATTATGGTTTCCATAGTAATAGGTCAGTGCGGCAGCAGCAAATGTCAGTTCAACTCATTTCCCCCCTTATATTTTTTACTATTCGTATTAATAGAAGGGCATTTCTACATATTATTTGTTAGTCTCAATTCTGAGCGTGTAACTTTTCAATTGCGCAGTGCAAATTATGTAAATTGCTTCGTACAATTATTCGTAGAATGCAAATCTCAGGCAAATATTACCTAAGGCTAAGTACGAGTATTGTTAGCATTTTTAGTGTATGGGTATATTATATATTCTACCTAGGTGTATATTTTTCTTATATAAAGTATGAGGGATACACATATTAAAAGGAGGCCTGGCAGAATCCATAAATGCTACATAACAAACCAAGTTAGTTCTAAGCAACAGTATTTAGAACAAGTCCAACATCATGTCTAGTATAAATAGCATTCATTTTATTAAATCATTTACAGACTGGTCTTTTAAAGTCGAGGTCGCTTGCTTTTCTAGCAATTTTTATTGTTATTAAAATGATTGTCGAAGCAAAATTGTTTTGTTATCAATTAGATGTCACCCCTTTAGGTGATTGCAGTTTGTAATATACCCTACAACCTCTGCATACATGCAAATAGGGTATTATGAAGCTATGGTTAGGTAGAAACAGGCACGTAAGTATATATTCATGACCAGCGACAATAGCTGACCGAGCTCATATATTTATCTAATTTACTTTTAAAGAGATTTCACAGACCAGAAACTTATAACAATTGCTATCAATTTATGAGCAAGTTCTTGAATATTGTAATATTATTCACTGAGCATTTCTTAGTCGAGCAAACTTAGCTGGAGCACTCTCACCTGTTGTGAGTAAATTTAATGAGCTTCAAAACAAGTTTATTGCCGTGCTTTTCTTGCCTAATGCAGTGTTGAATTGTTTACGTTTCAATCTTTTCAATTACTTCTCAGTTTATCGATGCTTAAGAGTTTGCTGATATATTGTCTATTATTAACGATATTAAACGAAGACATAATTTAATATTTACTTATACTATGATGTGATATTTATAAGACTTATCTGCATTTTATGCTTAGAAAATGCCTCTATTATAGTTTTGTTTACGCAGAACGAGTCCATTGAATATGAAGAAAATCATTCAATGCACGTAGGTTGAAAATTTAATATGATTTTGCCTTCTACAGAATTTTCATTTGGCTTAATCTGTTGAGGCATGTTTGAACTAGGCAAAATTTAGGTTCACTTGCATACGATTAGAATTTTTATGTGGAAATTCTTTTGCTACTGCTATCAACACTAAATTCAATGAAAACATTTTGCCCATTCAAAAGGCATATAATCGATTGTTGAGCATATCAAGAACTGCACAGTTAAACCTGATATGATTGCAGATGCAGATAAAATCATATAAAAGTTTTTTTGTTGCGCTTTTGTTACGTTTACACACTTCTTGGAAAATATATTTGTCAACAGTGATATCTAATCTAATAAGTAGATAAGAAATAAATAAATATTATTATTAAATTGCATGCAATTAAACATTGATTGACTATAATTAAATTGTAGTTAAAATGCTGTTGAAATACTCTTTAATAATTGAAGTATTTCAATAGAAAGATTTGACCTCTACTCATTGTTTTATGCTATCCCTTTATTCTTGTTGCAAAACCAATTAGCTGCCCTTTAAAAAACTTGTTTAACGAGCCGAGTTCAATGTACTACAAGGCACATAATTAAGGCAACAGAATAACATGAAAGGGTAATAATCGAACAAATAACGAACAAAGTGTAAAATGTACGCAAATTGAAGTGCTTAAGTGGTGCGCCCGAATGTATGCAATTCTTTTTGAGAGGATTAAAATGCAATCAATGGGGCTGAAATTTCCTTTTAATTAACTTAAAGATGAACAGAACAAGAGGAAGTAAGGGCGATACGCAGATTAGAAGTGTGGGCATCACTTACACTTCGATTCATTGTTGCAAAATGTTTATTTTCATTTGATTGAATTAAGTTTACCTAACTGATAAACGTTGAAAATGTAAGCTGCATGAAATCCACTCGTAACTACATATATTTATTATACAAACCTGACGTATTTGAGTATTACCCAACTTACATTCACGTATGATGAAACCATTTAAAATGCCATAAAATATGCTTATAAAATCGATTATTATTTATTATTATTCGCATATAAAAGATACTTTACTTTGCTTAGGCATTCGGTCTAGCAATTGTTGGTGGTTATCCTAAGGCAACATGTTGCATACACATATCACCGCCTACAGACTGACATTTGGTTTTTCTTCTACCTTTGTGTGCAGATGACAGGCTGTAATTTGATTTTAGCTTTGCGCGAGAAAAAATTTCACATATTTGCAACGCAGCTAGAGGCAGCAGCCACTTTAGCATCATGTGGAACATTGAATTTTGTTGCTGTTGCTTTTGCTGTTGCTGACCAACCTAATAAAATATTTCCAGCTAAGCAAATGGCTTGAAATTGCTGTGCCGAGCATGTCCATACTTCAACTTGGCTCAAATGACAACAACGACGCAGCTCGCACAAGGGTGGCCTTTGAGTTCGTAATGGGTAGAGTAAAAGTGCAATGTGCATAAGCTATGAGCGTTAACTTACATTAAGAGCATCGAAGTAAAATTAATATCGATTCTTTATTGAAAGAAAAATTGTGTAAAAAATTATTTATTCACCAGAATACCTTTATTTTGCTCTTAAATTTCATACTCTGCCAACAAAATTATAAGTTTTCCCTGTACGTATGAAACTTAATTGCCAACTAAGTCTGTGTTGCTGAAGTTGTTGAGAAGTTATTGGCAGGAGTCGCCACCCTTGGTAGACAGATTGTTTGATCAATCAAAAGTTTCGCACCAGACTTTCAATGTTCTGTCGAACAAAATCCACAAACATTCTCCACCTTCCCTGAAAAGGCATTTAAGAGATAAATACCTGGAAAATGTTTGAAAAAATAAACTTGAAAATTCAAAGTAGCAGAGCACGTGCTAACTGAGTTATGTGCGTGACCGATTTTATCATATCTGTGCAGACAGAAGAGGCCCATTAACTGTTGAATAGCTGTACGTTTATCAATCAATTTAGCATATTAAACATACGCCATGTAGCACAGCTAAACTTAAATAAATAAATATGTACATACTAAGAACTGTCGTATGCAGAACAGAAGTTAAATTTATTAAATACACACAAATTTTCACACATTTAATGTACACATACATATATACGATATATGAAGACTTTAAGACTAATTAGTGCCGCTGTCCGACGCATTTACCCAGCCTAGAGAATCACACGCCCATTTCAAACGAATCGCTCAATGCTATGCATTTTCAATTGGACAACCTATACCACACAACCAAGAAACTGTGGCCAACCTACGGTCTGGCGATGTGCCGCAGAAAACGCAGCATCAGTACCAGAGCGAGGGGATAAAAACTGCTCGATATCCAGGCAATGCGCACCGAATTCGCACAGATGTTCTCCAGGTGACGGCAATTGCTGAAGTGCTTCTCATCCGACAACATTTTGGCGGTTTCACGTGCGAATTCAGCCGAGTGCTTGTAGCACTTGTACCGTGCACTATTGTAGATGCAATTCTCGTATGCGTGACGGGCGCTGAAACGAAATGGCATCAACAACAATTACTCAACTGCTCGTTGTGTTCCCCCTCTTGTTCAATGGGATTGCTATAGCTGCTTACCAACAGAATTCCATGAATTTATCACTGGCATTCCGTGTATTATCGTGCAAATCATCAGTGAGTATATTCTCAAATTCAGAGGTGCAGCTTATCCAATCCGGCTGAATGTGTGTGAAACAATCCTTGTGACGCAGATAATCTGCAAGGGATATAGACAGCCAATCAGTATCGCAGCCAAGTTTACTTGGCCATGTAAATACAAAATACAATTTATTTAAACTTAACATAAATGTTTAATATGTATTTAATGAAATATGAAATTATTATTTCAAATTATTTTATATTTAAATAAAAGCTTTAGAATTAGCATATCATTTGAATTTGATTTACATTTGAAACTATTCATGCACACTTAAAATCAGTTAATAATATTAAATAAATAATTCAAATGAAATATTTAATTATGTTAATTTATGTAAATTTTTAATAATTGCCTTATTTAAAAAGTAATTTAAGTCTTTGTTACGCAAACATTCACGCTGTTTGATTTTCATTACATAATAGGAAAATTTGTATACATATAGTTGCTACTTGTCCCTAAGATAAGTGTGTGTGTGTGTGTTTTGCTAAACATGAGCTTCGTCTAAGTGCGAAATGGAGATACACAGACATCACACTATTTTGTAATCGCTTTGTCTGTGTCTTTAACACCTTTAAGACCATAATCAAATGCCAGACGACGCACTCGTATTTTGTAACCATCCGAAAAGTATGCTAATTTTTGATGAACGTGATTTCAAAGTAGAAATCAAGCACAGACTCAAGCAGGCTCAAATTTACTTATTTATCAAATAGTAAATATAATAATAATATATACAGTCGAACTTCTATATAGCGAATCTAAATTTGTAATATAGAATTGTTTGAAAAAGTTGAGTTTCTATATAAGTAACGTTATTAAACAACTTGATGTTGCGATGGTGAGTAATCTTTATTCAGCGGTTTTCGGCCTTCTCTCTCATAATTGTTCCGGATAGAGGAAGATTTCTTTCACCAACATCTTCGTCATCACCATCTGACTTTTTAAAAATGACTTCTTTCTGTTTCAAAACTGTTGAATGACTGTACGAAGGATTTCCATATATACATCGTTGTATAGAAAAATTCGCTATAAGGAAACTCGTATAAGGGAAACAACTCATACTGAATTATTGAACGAAATTGCAGTGTTCTGGAAATTAATTCGTCACAAAGAAAACTTCGTTGTACATAAGTTCGTAATAGAGAATTTTGACTATAATAATTTGTAAAAATGTACAACTATTGTATTGTATTTAAAAGATATAAATGGTTTCCATACTGTTAAGTATTTGCTACAATTCTTGGCATTTAACATGTCAATAACTATAAATTATTTATTTTAAAAGAATGTACTAATTATGCATTTCATTTATGCCGTGTAATTAATTATGTTTGACTTTAAGCTTATAGAGCATTCTCAATTATTAATAGATACAATTGTGTTTGGAAAATAAATGTAATTAAATTCTCTCTTACCTCGTTGAAAATCATCATCGGAGCAGAATTTGTTGAAAAATTTACGAGCGCCATCGATATTATTTTTAAACAAGCTTAGCTTTCGATTCTGCAGACAACGCGCTGAATATGCGTCAAAGCATTTCATGCCCCGATTGAATACACTATAAATAAATTGGAATAATTAGCGATTGGCGTACTGTGGTAAAATGTGAGCTGAGTTGTCTGTAGTACTTTTTGTGTACGATACATATTTATAATTATGTTACGCTGTCCTGATTGAAACGACGACCCCTTTCTGAAGGTCATGACTTGATAATAACGGCAGACCCTTTGAATTACCAGTGCAGCGTATCGACGAGAATTCTGATTTCAATCGAGTAAATTTGTATTTTTTTCATTCGAATATATTTTAATTGCTGATCAAATTACATTGCACACAAACATGCTCGCAATAACTTAAAGGTTACTCAACAAATTAAATTTTTCTCGAATTTTCAAATAGTATCTCAAACTCAATTATGATATTCACGAGAAGCCAAGATAAAATAAAGCACACTCAGAAAGTTCTTTCATTAAGCACCGCACCGAACAAAAAAAGTCCTTTCACTGTTAACTTTTTCATTTCATCGCATTGCGTTAAAAGGGTCCGTAGGACATTAAATAATTATTGACTCCTCCGAGAGGATTTGTATTTAACTGTATTTGAAGGCTAATCAATAATGTATTGACACACAGGTGTGTGTTTTATTTATAGCCGCTCTCACGTATTTTGCTGGCACTTAAAACACTTTCCGAGTTGTGTGACTCCCGACACTTACATGCACTTAGCCATGATCTCCTGCTTGCTTATGACGATTTTTGTGTTTTGCAAAAACTCCATTAGATGGGGCGGTAAATCCTTAAAGCATTCGTCCACCATCTTTTGAACGCTCCCACACTGTTCAACGTGTGCCAGCGGGGGCGGAGGATTCTGATGCGATTCATTGCGCGCATCAGTCATAACAACGAGCAGTACAAAACTGTACAGCAAAATCATATGTCTGTTTGCCATTTTGATACTATTGCCCTCGACTTTGGGTTCACTTGTTGCTACACGCAGACGTTTTCCAACTCGAACTCGATATTCCTTTGACTTTTGGTCCTTACAATGCGCTTGCTATCAAAGAACTGAGCCGGTAACCACTATACAGACTCCATTTAAGGAACGTTAACAGCACACTGTTAAACCTCTGTTAATAACAGCGCATGCGCCTTGACGCCAATTGCACGTGCTCTTCGGTTTGTTTACCAAACAAAAGGAACCTGTAGGCGTCCTTCTGAAAGAACTTGAGTGAGCGTGCAAAGATAATAGCTGCTATCCATGTCAACATTACTTAATTAGCTATTATTATTGCATAAGTTGTATGAAACTGCATTAAGAATTTCTAAATCTTAAGATATATCTCTTAACTTTCTTAGAAAAATTATGATTATTATTAAAAAAAAATGTAGTAAAATCATTAACCAACTACACTATCCGAACAAGATTACTTAATTAGCTATTATTGTTGCATAAGTTGCATGAAATTGCCTAAAGAATTTTTAATTCTTAAAATAAAACTTCTATCTTAGAAAAATTATGATTATTATGGAAATTTTGTAAAATCGTAAACTAAGCGTCGGCACTGTCACAAGTCTAAGAACAACCCATGTATTTTCCAAATAAAGGCAGAATTCATCACTTCGTGTAGGTGTGTTCGCCTTTGGGGATTTGCCCTGGGATTTTCTCGTAAATCATTGGTCCTTATTAGCTGCTTTGTTGCACAAACAATACAGAGCATTGCAACCAAATTCTAAAATATTCAGAACTCGAATTCGTTTCATGTCAAACTCGTCGAAAGCTGAAAAACATGGCTCCTCAGGTGGACACAGTTTAGTTGGTGTGAGCGTGTCCTTCGACATGTTTACCATTTGGCATTCGAATGTTTCTATTGTTTCAAAGCAGAAGCGTGTCCATGGACATGTTCATATGAATACCATGGATATTCGGAAAATCCCTTCACAGCAAATACTAGTTGCAATGATGGCAAATTTAGCCATTGTTGTTTTCTCTGCTGTCCAATAATTTGTTGTTCACATTTCAAAGCGTGCATAGGTTTAATTATCACTTCTAGTCGCTATGCGCACCATTGTCCGGCATTGGCGCAGACACTAATTGAAACCATAATTTGTGTCGAGCAGCTGCTGTTGATTTCTCATTTATTTTCCCCTCCAATGAAAATTCGTTGCAAAGTTTTAGTTTTTTTATATAAACATTTATTTTATGCAAAAACTTGTACATAATTTAGTTTGATTTTGTTACAGTTGCGTAAATAATTATTATTTGAACATATGTAGATAAGTTATGCAAAAAATGTTCCATGAATTTGCATTAATGTGCGTTTATGTATAATGAATGAATCTTGTGGTTTGAAATAAATGTTCCCATTAACACAATATTACATACAACATTCAATTTGCCATGTGCTTAAGCTTACAACTATATATATTATTTATATTTAGTTAATAGGTTACTCACAATCATCAATTGAATTGAATTTCGATAATATGTTATCGAGTATCGAAAGATTTAGGCAGCACACCAAAAGATTTGAAATTTTGGCGGTGCTCATTGCTACGATTGCACGATTGCCGATTACTTACATAATAAAAATAGTATATATTATTAAATTGTTAAATTATTATTACATTGTGTTGTTCTACTCGCAAGTAGGAGTATGTCGGGATTCACATCATATCGTAGAATTATAATTTCATCATGTACTAGTGGCTGCTGCTGCCTAGCGATAGTTTTTTTTAATTAGATTAGTTTTCATTTGTTGCCAATTCAGTGTTCTTTTGATTGGTGCCGTTAATAGAATTCTATTAAATAAAATTAAATATTTAACTTAGTTGCAATGCTTTCAAAGGCACACGTAATATTTGTTTTCATCAGTTTTCAGCTCCGTTCAAAATTCTTTAATTTAAAACAATTATCTATCCGTTTTTGTACCATAATTTAAATGCAATTTACATTTGTTCTCATTTAATTTAATTTATTTATTTTTTTTCATTAAAAAAATATTTATATAAACATTTTTACGAAATTATGCGCGTTGTTTTTAACTTCTAGTCTTCATTTTAAATTAAAGAATTTTGTAATAGTTTTTCTCATTGTTTATTTTGGACATCATTCCCAACTATTTAGTTTTTTTTTTGTTTACTTTTATTTTTTGTGTATAATACATTGTGCTTGAGCTCAACATTAGCATTAATTATTAGAATTAAATTATTTACGTTTAACTTGTACATTATTAATGCATGATATTCGTTACTTTTCATTAACTAAATATGGCTGTTGCGTATTTTTTTTTATTATTATTATTTGTATTATTTATTGTAGACTTAAAATCGATGTGTGCGCGTGTGTGTATACAGTTTAAAACATAATCATAATCGAATTAATTCATTAACAAGAATTTGCGTCAATTTAACAAAATTAAATGATGAATATTTTGCAATAATCTAAGCATTATCAAAACAATCAAATGCTGTGTTTCTGCGTGTTTCATAATTTCACAGATAAAACAACTGTTTTGCCTTACGAACTACAAAAAAGATTCTTCTTCGCATTTTGGAGATAATTAAAAAAATTGTGTTAAAAACGATTTGCAGATTTTTTTTTTTGATGAGATTCCGTAGACATGATATTCTTTTTTTTGTTTCTTTTTTTCTATTTTGTTTTTTTTTTTTTGTAATAAAATATGTTTATAGACATAATAATAATGGCTCTAAGGGCATATACACAAATATGGATATATATATATATATATATGCGATTTTTCTGCAGTTTAAGTAATTTTTGTTCGCTGAACTTTTAATTATGTGCTACTTATGAGAGCATAATAATAATAATAATAATAATATTAATTACCATAGTAATTATGTGCTTTAATTTAAACTAGACACTATCGTTTGATTGGTTTTCTTTTGTTTTGTTTGCTGTCGGGCAAAACGCAACAGAAATGGCCACAAAATTCAATACATTATTATTATTTCCTCTTTTACTTATTGTTTGATGCAGTTGTAGGAGCAAGCAACAGGCCACATACTTGATGATGGGTGTGCGCGAGTGTGTGTGTGTGTGTGTGTGTTGTGTGTGCATTATTAGTTGTCAGTGACAGGTGCTGTTAAAATTGTACATTCCATTTGACATGGCACACAATGCTTGACTACTGCCACTGCCACTGCTGTTGCTGCCGCTGTTGCTGCTGCTGCTGCTGCTGCCACACCGTTGATGCCACACTGATGAAATTGTAGTTGCTGCCATTGCTGTTATTGTCATTGTTGTTGTAGTTGCTGCTGCTGCATCTGCTGCTGCATTCTAATGCAAATCGTTTGCTGTTGCTGTATCCTGTCTGTGCTTCAATGTCGAGCTCATCTGACCAAACGGTATACGGACAGAAAGGCAGACAGATGATATTGGCAGTTGTCGGTTGATGGAAGGATTTGGTGGTTTGGTTTATGTTTTTTTTTTTTTTTGTGGAATTTTGTGTGTATTTGAGATATGTTGTTTGGTAGATTTGGTTTAGATTTGTTTTTTTTTTATTATTTTTTTTGGTTAGCATGTAAATAAAAAAGAGTCATAGAAATGGAAATTGAGTTTTAATATATGGTTAGCAGTTAGTTATTTATATTTGTTTCCTTTTCATTTCTTTGGTTTAATAATGCCTAAACTATGTAGAAACATTTATGTTGTTTTAATATGCGAATAAAATGAGCGCTAAAGTTACTAAATGAAAGCGGGCATATCAGATGTATACAGTATATATATAGATATATATTTATATATAGTATGCAATGTGAACAATAAATATTTGAGTAATTATAATAAATAAGAGCAGGGCACACAGGACATGCAGGCCAAGATACAAGATTCATAGTGGCTCTCACAAACGTTTAGTAACTTGTCTCGAATATATATATATGTTGTTGTTGTATATACGAAAACTAATCAAAACTGTTTAAGTTTAAAATGGACAAACACATACGTAGTAATTAAGTTCGTAGATAGTGCAAATAGATATTAAAGTTGATTTAATACGTTATTAATGAAACATTTATTGGTTATTCGAATCGTTTCGGGATCGAGTAATTTACAAAACAACGTAAAGAATGTTGCAGTTTTTATTGGATTTTGTTTGTTTGTTGTTGTTGTTGTTTTAATTTATTTTATTTACTAGTTTTTGTTTTTTTTTTTTTGTTTTTTTTTACTTTTATTTTCTTTGTTTAGTTAACTTGGCCTTTGGTTAGTTAAAATTAGCAATAATATTACATCACATATCATTTGATATTTTTTTTTATGGCTTTTATACATATGTAAATGCTATAGAGTATCAAATATAAAGATTAGAGAAAAATAATAAAATTGCAAGTGCATTGGCTGTCAATTATTTGAAATCATAATAATAATTTTAATCATTTTATTTTATGTCGAAATTGCCAAGGTAAAGCGTTATGTACATTTATATATTTTGTTTTTAATAAAAAGGAATTTCATTGTGCATAATAATTAATTATTTATCATTATCAGACATTCTTTGGCATGGCATTAGAATCGATTTAGTAATTGGTCTCATACTATACGCGTATGTTTATTTGTGTGTGTGCGTATAACTGTGTGTGTGTGTGTGTAAGTACTTTAGGAGTTTTTTTTTATAAGCAAATGCATATGCAATTTTATCAAACGTTATACAAGTATATATCTTACTATTCTAAAAAAAGATAGAGAGATACCAGAACCAGATAAGTAAGCTTATAGAGTAAGTCTGTTAAATACACATTAATATATATCAGATATATATATTAATGATATGTGGTAGTAGATGGACTTGCTATTTATTTGGTTGCTTTTCGTTGTCTTCTTTATTAATTAATTAATTTGATTTTATTTATAAATGTATTATGTACGATTGTGGTAGGTGAGACAGACGTTAAGCATAGAGTTACGCTCCCAAGTAGTATGTAGTAGTAGTTGTGGTGGTTTTAATTGTGGTGGTGGTGGTTTTGGTGGTGGTGGTGGTAGTACATCATTAGGCCCCACCGCTGCTACGAGTTGTGTGTTTGTGTGTGCGTTACACAGAGCTTATGACTAAAGTTAAGTTCTTAACTAATAGTTGCAAACAAAAGTTATCATCATTTCATCTATAGTAGGTTCTCTAGGGGTGATCAATGAGTTATATGTGACGACGGGTAGTAAGAGTTTTTGGTTAGATTTCAGAAAGCATTAGATTCAAACAACCTTTAAGAAGTTGTTCTGAATGCCCAGAGCATTCGGAATTTGATAACATAAGACTTCATAGACTGGTTCTTTTGTTGTTGTTGTTGTTGTTGGTTTTGTTTTCTGTGTTTTGGGTTGCACTTCAACAAAAGTCATTGATCTTTATTCTGGTACACTTTCGGTTCAATTGCAACATACATTTAAATGATATACAAGGTAAACTTTACATACTAACAGTTGCTTAAAATTAAATACACATATAAAATTCATAATTCATATATATATATATATACGATATAAAAATGTAGATATATAGTTCATAATAATATTAATTATATGGCTTAAGAAAAAGTAATACAAAATGTACTAAATTGCGTTTGCTTTTTGTGGTAGAAATCAATAGAAGAATTTCTTTTCTTCCTTTTTTTTTTGTTTTCTTATTTGTTTTTGTAAAACATCAAAGGCACAAGTCAACGTCGTCAACAAAGAAATAAAATAAACTAACAAAAATATTTAAGAAACAACTGTTTTTTTTTTTGTATTTCATTCAATTTATTTAGCAACTATTGCACTAACATTCAGCATGTGTCTGTCTGCATATATTTTCTATATTCATTTTTTTTTTTTTTTTTGTTTGGAAAATAGTAAATCAAAGTTGCAAATGAGCTGCAGTTGCCAATCCTTCAAATTAGTTTAGCAACTGCAGCTCATGGGAAACAAATTATAAAAAAAAGTAATAAAAACAAATTTATAGATGAGTAGAAACACAACTAACCTGTGAGGCGCTTGATATATTTATTGGACTGAGTTAACTGAGTTACGGAGCTGCACAGACCGGCCTGGCCAACTGGACTGGCTGGGTTTCATTGGACACACACACGCGCGCACACACACAGACAGCAGACAGCAGAGGAGCAGATTTATAAAAGTTATAAAATAAACTTTAAATAATTATAATGCAAATATATATATATTTTTATATATATTGCGAAAATCGTAATTGAACTAAATTGTATAATGCCCATGTTTGAACGTAATGGCGGGCGGAGTTGATAATCCACATGATATTTTTCTTTTTCTTTTCTTTTTTTTTACATTGATCTCAAAAAATTGAAAATTTTACTTTAGATATAAATACAAAAAGGTGTTGTTCGCAACAATGTGTGGCTGTTGCTGCTGAGGCTCTACTGTATCTCAATGAAACCCGCCGGCTTGGCTGGCACTCCGACCGTTGCACGCTGATAGGGGTGTTCTCTGTTAGCCGCCAATCGACGTTGCTGCTTAAGGGCGCCTACTAAAATATACGATACGATACATGTAGATATATTGCATAATATTGGTTTATCATATTATTATATTGGTATATAGATTATCAAGGCAATAAACATATACAGCATATGTATATATGTGTATTGTCTACAAAACTTAGTTGCTAAAAGAAAATATATTTATGCTCTTGCTCTTTGCATTTGCTTGTTTTAAACAATTTTCAACATTTTCACTCTCTGGACACACTCTGTTTCTTTTTATTTTTCTTTTTCTAATTACCAATTTTATATATTTTGTATTAAAAATTATAAAAAATTGTTTATAATTAACTGTATGTATTTGCATTTGCATTTTGATTTACATTAAAATTCTGTTTCTTTGGAATGAGTCGTATATATGTTTAATTGTTTTTGTTTTTTCTATGTTTATGTTTTCGGTTTTCGGTTTCTGGTTTTGTGTCGCTGGAATAAGTGATTTTTAAGCAGCTCCATAATTAAGCCTAAACAGTAATAATTAAACTAATTATAGTATTGATAAGTAGAGTCATATTTCCATTCAATTAACGTCTCTGCAAGCTATTCAATCAGATCTCTATGATAGTTAAATTTGAGAGAGAGACCTGACTCTTGTGTCTGTGTGAACATATTGTGCATTATAGTATGTCTCTGTTAAAGTAGTTTGTTCTTTTCTTTAGCATTCTTCCAGCTGTCTGTCACATTGTCTAATTGTCCGTCTCTCTGTCTCTTTGTCTGTCTATCAAACATTTAATGCTCGCTTTTGCTGACTTTTGACTAGTTGTGCAAAATATTGTTGGACGGCTGCCTGAACCTCAACTAACTTATGTCTACAAATGTTTAAGCACCAACTCGATTCAAGGCTCCGTTTTCAGCTACAAAATATTCGTAATCTAATAATAATCATAATAATAATAATAATAATAATAATGTGTATGTAAGTTTCTATAGATTCTCATTAAAATGCTATCAATATAGCTGTGAGGCTGCTGCTGCTAATTGTTCAAAAAACAAAACAAAAAATGGCACTGGCTGGAAAAAAATCAAACGGTACGGAAATCAAATGTAAAACTTGAACTTGTCGTAAGGTACATTTGTGCATAAATACTGTGCTTAATTGCTACACAAAACTAATTAGCTATCAGCTAAATATTGCACTTAAAAGAGTATTAAAAAAGTAAAAAAACGAAAATAAATAAACAACCCACACCGCAAAAGTATATAAACTACGTATACTATAAATAACAGAAGTCGAAGCAAAACTAAAAAAAAATAAAGTCCCTGTTCCGTGTTACAATATCGCTTTAATTTCACATGCCAAAAGAAAACTCACATCAAACTGCTCTGTAATTTTGCATGCGGAATTCAGACAAATGTTAAATACGGAACAAGGTTGCTTCGACGGAAAAAAAGTACACTAAACGCTAGTTAAGTCAGCAACTTAGTTGAAGGCTTTAAGTAATATGTATGTATGTATTTATGTCGGTAGAATACTTCATTGTTCCCAAACAACAACCAACAACCAATTAGCTGTCATCTGTTTTTGTTGCTGCTGCTGTTGTTGTTGTCAACTAGAATATACTCATGTTTTCAAAACGAAAGTAACAAAATATATAAAAGATAAATTCTTCATGCGAAGCGCCTAAAAATCACTTATTAACCAGTCGCCAGTTGACCAGTTTTTGGGCCAGTTTTGTAGAAATGTTTTGCGACCTATGAACTAACAAAAACTTTGACGAGCAATAATCATTCATTTATGCTTAAATAAGTATTATAATTCTTTCTCTTTTGAGTATTTGTTTTTGTAGTTGTAGTTGTTCTTGTTTTGTTGTTGTGCCATTTTGCATTTGTTTGTTGCTAAATAAATATACATAGATGCATGTACATAATATGTATGTTTTGTTTGTTTTTTTTTTTTTTTTTTTGTATCTATATAACTAATTTAATGTTTAAGTAAGGTTCTTCTGTGTTGTGTGCACTGTCAACTGCAGAATGTAATTTTTAACTGGAACTAAGAACTAACAATTTATGGACTTCAATAAATTCTTGGTGCACACTCAATTATAAAAAAAAGTTCAAAAGACGGAGCCGGCATGCATATATCGACCAACTGTAAATATTTATATATGAACAATGTTCAGATCAAAAAGGAAAATTTCAAGAAATAAAGGTAAAGTAAATCAGTTAGATCGTAAGTACGTAGTATATGAAACATTGTTAGCTGTGAGAGAGTGGCATGCAGACCGTTAAAAAGCAAGCGTTGCCAAAATGTGTTAAAAGCGTGCACTTAACAAATAAAAATCTATAGCATACTTTATGGCACTGCAAAAATAAATAAATCAAAATCAAAATCATAACAAGAGTGCGCTATCTTCGACATGCCGAAGTTGGAAAACCCTTAAAGCTAGTGGAACGTTTGGAAAACCTTATTTATCAGACGGACGCAAACATTTGTAAATGCGATGCATTAACAAGCATGGAATTCTGAACAAAAATCATAAACAACTAGAACAAATATATAAGTATTTATTAGGTGAATAACTACTACTACTATTGTATATCTTTTGTATTTTAAATATTGCACTTTGGTTAATATGTCTAATTAAAAAAAAAAATGCTGCCTAATAAATTGGAAATACAACTGGGCGTATGCGTAATGTATATGTATGTGATCAAGTATTTGGAGTAATTACAATTGATCTGTTAACGTTAGTGCCTCACATATAACTTATGCTTTTGTTATATTTAAATATTGAACATTTTCCATGTTAACTGACCGACTGCAGATACTCTAACTGCATGTTTCATTAATTAGAGTATCTATAATTGAATTCTCACGTTAACTGACCGACTGTATATACTCTAACTGATTGTAAGTGTGTAGGTAAGTATGTGTAGTTATTATTGCTCGCAGTTTGGCACAATTACAGAATTACGAGTACTTTGGCTAACTATAAACTCAACTGGCAAATGAAACTAGTCTCATCCAACTGTCTAAATTGTGATACGATTTGTGTGTGCGGCGTGGGTGTTTGTGTGTGTGTGTGTGTAGACAGTTATGGCGCATATAGTTAAAATATATAAATATGTATATGTATGTATATATATCGATAGATAGAATCAATCTTTAGCTGACTGAATATCATAATTTGTAGTTATAGATTGATTGATTGTATGTATGTATTAAGTATGCTCTGTATGTTTTGTATGTATGTAGTTTATCTAGCAAACAACCCACCGCTATGATCTCCATATTCCGCCAACAGAGGATTGCCAGCGAGTGCCGCATAATTCGCATAATCTCCATAGGGGGCAAAGATCATGCCATGTGCTGTCTGATCGAAGGCCGCGGTCGGCGCTGCCTGGGCGGACAATATGCTGGCCGCCGATGTGGGCACTGTCATGCGTGGATTAAGTATCAATGGTGCGCCCAGCGGTGCATTCGCAGGTGAACGTATTTGTGTGGCCAATCCGGACAGTGTCGGTGTCAGCAGGCGATTGTCCGATGCAGCAACCAGGCGACGCCAGTCCTCTTCGCAAACTGCGGGATACAGAACAGAAGCAGAAGGAGAACCAACGCATGAGAAAGCTGTCCGTATAGAAAATCCATGTAAATTTAAAGGAAAACATAAGGCAATATATCATTATTGGTTAGATTCATGTATTAATAAAAAAGAGAGAGAACTCGATTCGATCGCATTCACATTCGCTTATCGCTTTTCGCATTGGCGCATTTGCTTTCAGAGCCGGGGTCTGGTTTTAGTCAATACTAGGATTAGGCTGTTGGTATTAGACAATGTGTTCTTTTTTCCTATCTTTCTTTATGTTTTCTGTATTGTTTTTCTTGTTTGCTTGTTTGAGTTGACTTAGTAGTTAAGTAGAGCTTTGATTAACGTACCTGCGACTGATTTCGCTGTTGTGTCCCTATAAGTGCCGTTAATAATGGCTAATTCCATAAGTTGACGTTTCTTTAGTTCATCTTCGCCTTCGGCTTGCTGTTAGTACAAGTACGCGTACGCATGTGTGTGTGTGTGGTGTGTGTGTAGGTGTGTATAATAGTAGTAGTTTTGTTTTTTTTTTTTCAATGTATTAAACAAAATACATTAAAGCAGATTAGATTTTTTTGGTAAAAGAAATGAAAATAATATAAAAAAGATCATTATTAATATTTTTTGGTTAACAAATTTTAGCAATGAGATTTATTTATTTGATTTATTTGTATACAGTTTGATAGATACAGCAAACGGATTATCTTAGTGAAGGATTAATTCAAATAAATGGGGGAAAACCGACGCATTTAATGCATTAATTAAATATAAATAATGCCTTGCACATTTAGACGTGAAAGCATTAGAAGTATTTGTATTTGTTTCTTGTCTTCACTTTTCTTTATTCTCTTTAGGCATTTAGAATCAAGGATCGACTTACCGGCACGAGCAACTTCTGCACTTCAGCGACAGCCTGGGCCAACTTGACTTTGGCGCGATTCTCGGTGTCCTCGACGGTGATCAGGACATGCAGATCATCGGACAAATGCTCCCAGTTTGGCTTGCCGCGATTGGCATCCTCCTGTCGATAAATGCAGGTTATTAATTGTTAATATTGATGAATTTATTACCCAAGATGATCTCAGTAGTTAATTATTCTAAATACTTAAACTATCTGTTTAACTTAAGTAATTGTTTTGTATGCGCACATGAATCATGGAACAAGTGAATCACATGCATTATAAATCACATGAGGATTCATTTAAAATTAGAATTGTGTCATTTCTAGATTTAGTTATTTGATTGTCAAGTGAACACAATGAATGGCTAAACAATGCAACTATAATCCGATCAAAATTTTAGTATTTTTAAAATTCTATACCATATTTATCCGGAAAACTGTTTATAACGCTCAAATTGAACTCTCTGCTGACCTCTTGCTGGTCTTTCTCACTCTTTTCTGCTACCATTCTATCTCTTTCTCTTTCATTCGGTTATTGTCGGAAAATGTTTAGAAATTCCTTTTCTAAGACGACATTTGCCCGCGCGTGATTCTCTTAATGGTTGCTGTATTTACAATTAAATGTGGGCGTTGCATTGCGAATAAGAATGCATTTAATTCATTTCAAAATTTCGCTTTACTTTTGTTACTTTTACGGCCACGGCAAATGCCAAATGCCAAAAGCACTTTTGGCTAACACGCTCGAAATGTAGCAAAATATGTGCTTATTATTCATTGCATAGCCAAAGGCTCGGGTCGCGGATATGCATTAACTTTTGACCCAAAAAAAAAGAGAAATATATATATATATATACGAAATAAAAATGTATTTAGTATGTCACGTTTAAATATAATTTCCTTAAATTTCTAATCAATTAAGCTCAAAATGGCCAGCGCGCTGTCAGTTTAGTTGGCTTTTGAAGTTGGCTCGTCAGTGGAATGTCCAGTGACAGCCCCACTGCTTAAATGCCTGAATGCCTGGCTGTCTGGCTTTCGTGGCCTGGCTAATTCCGCACCACTTGTCAAATTAAGAACTGTCAAGCGTATGAGCAAAATCAACATTTCTATTCCTGCTGCATGGATTTCACAGCACTTCTTCAACAGACTCTGACTAATCTCCTTCTATTTTCATGCATCTCCTAGTGACTCAGGCAACGTATCTATCTCTGAAAGTGGGTGTCAGATCTTTGTATAGCTACTAAATTATCAAAATATTCCAACGTTATAAAAGTGAACATTTTAATAATACCTAGTATATGTCTCTCGTCTACGTCTACCTGTCTCGTCTCTGTTCGCGAATTAACCAAAAATACATTTGCGAGTATCTCGACGCCTCAGTTATTTGGCTCTTTGTTTGCCAAATGCCAAAAGGAAATTAAATCATCAAAACGCATTGGAGTGACAAGATCCAAATGTCTGTACGTATGTGCACATCCAGCTATAATTGCCAAAATACAGTGAATATTTTTATAGCTGAATTTTAATTGTTTACTTAATTAAACAGTATTTCAGCATGACATGTTAAACTATATGTGTTTCGTAGTATAAACTAAATATATTTCATTAACTTAACATTTTCCAAAGTGAAAATGCTTATAAATTACATAGAAGCCATATTCAACTACAGCAACAATCTGATTTATAAAAGCTTTATTTAGTTTATAATGTAAATTCATAAGAATTTTTAGTTTTAGCACCACAAACCGACTGACAACCAATTTAAGTTATTTCGAGAAACTATTAAATATTTCCATGTAATTTTATTTAAGATATGGGCAAAAAGGGGGAACTAAAGTTTTTGGTGCTTTTAGCCTGGCACGCAAAGAATGCAGCACATTGGAATTCGATGAGTAAATCAGATTTTTCAACAATTCACACGAGTTACTGGTTTTAGTGTATATATGTATATGTATTTTAATATTTATTATACCCTGTGGGGGTATATTAAGTTTGTTAAAAATATGTAACGGGCAGAAGGAAGCATGGCCGACCCAATAAAGTATATATATTCTTGATCAGCATCAATAGCCGAGTCGATATAGCCATGTCCGTCTGTCCGTCTGTCCGTCGGTCTGTCGGTCCGTCGGTCCGTCGGTCCGTCGGTCCGTCGGTCCGTCCGTATGAACGAAAGGATCTCAGAGATGGTAAGAGCTAGAAGCTTGAACTTGGTGTCCCAGCACTGGAAATTTTTGCAGGCAGATCAAGTTTATCTTTTTTTTTGGATGCCACGCCCTCTTTGCCCACAATTTAAGTAAAAGCTTATAAAGCAAGCAGTTTTGTAGCTCAAAAACCTCATACCAAGGGCAGTTTTGTAGCTAGAGACTTGAGATTTGGCACATATGATAAATATTTTGTGGTCAATGTGTCCAGAAAATTTTATCACGATGCCACGCCCCCCTTGCCTACAAAACGGAAAGGCTTATAACAAGAGCAATATTACAGTAAGAGACTTGAGATTTGGCACATATGATAAGAATCTTAGGGTCAATGTGTCCAGAAAATTTAATCGCGATGCCACGCCCCCTTCGCCCTCAAATTAAGTAAAACCTCATAAAGCAAGCAGTTTTCTAGCTCAAAAACCTCATAACAAAAGCAGTTTTGTAGCTAGAGATTTGAGATTTAGCACACATGATGAGTATCTTGAGCTCGATTTGTCCACAAATTTTTTATCACGATGCCACGCCCCCTTCGCCCACAAATTAAAAAATAAAGAACTACTAGAGAATTTCATCTGGAGTGAATTTGAACGGGTTCCTGTAGACCCACAGGGTATATTACGGTCGGGGTCCCGACTGTTCCGCTTGTTTTTTATATATATTTATTTATATATATTTATATATATTTATTTATATATATTTATTTATATATATTTATTTATATATATTTATTTATATATATTTATTTATATATATTTATTTATATATAGTTATTAATTTTATATATATTTTAATGCACACATATTTATGACTTACCTTCTTCTTGTCCCGCATAGAGCCCTTGCCGCGTACCATTATCTTACAGCCAGTCTCTTGTTCTAATTGTTTGGCTGTCATGCCGCGTGGTCCCAAGATGCGACCAACAAAGTTGAACTGAAATCACAGGAAATGAGCAACAATTAAATAATAATAATAATATTATTAAAACAAATTAGCTCATGTCTTAATGTCAAAATGAGCTAAACAAAAGGTTGATTTGATCAAAATTTAAAACACATTAGCAAATTAGAAGGTTGACTCATGAACCAAATCATTCAATGCACAAAACATTCTTTCAAAGTCAAATTTATTATTTTTCCATCTAGTTCCCCTCCTCCGTTTGGGCGAGTGCACAATAGCGTATACGTAATATGACCTAAGGCGACACGCCTGAATTTGGCACGATAAACCAATCAGCTAGATACTCAAACAGATTGCCAACTGCAGCAGCAGCTGCCACGTTACCAACAACAACAACAACAACAACGACAACAATTACAACAACAAAGGCGGCATTTTGTAACACAATCCGCGGTTCGATGTGGAGAGTGTAGAGTTTTAGTGGGCAGTGTAGAGATGGGAGAGTGTACAAGGCATTTGATTGATTTCAATGGGTTACATTGATAGCTGATTTTGTTGCAAGTTGCCACGCCCCCCGAGGCGTACTTCGCTGCTTGTAAATTAGACGATTAAATTGTTGAATTTTATTAGAGCCGAGTCATACTCATATCTCAAGTCATTTACACCGAGTTATAAATATAAATGACTTGGCAAACTGGATCAACGGTAGCCCAGAGGCAAGCCGCAACAAGCCGCAACAGACGACCACCCACAAAATGTGTGGCATGGTCTTTTGTTGTTGCCCCCCAAGCAAAAAACTATTCAAAATCGATGATGTGATGCTGCGATGATGCGAGCCACGGCAACAACAATTATTGTTGTAGTTGTATCTGCAACTGTTGCAAGCATCTGTGGGAGAGATCGCATCAATTGCAAATTGCCGCAGTTACGTGTTGCATCATTGTGAGCGAGCTTAATTAAATTTATCGCAAGCAATTCGTAAATGTTTTCCAAGTGTTGCCCTTGTCTTAAAGCTTGCAATGTTTTCATTTTGCCATTTTACTTAAACTTTGCTACATCCAAAAAAAACAACATTTTCCAATCGCATTTGTTGGCTTTCGGCCAAAAACAAATAAGTTATTAATTAAAAAACAGCAAACGATATTCAAGGAAATTAAATTGAACTCGTTCAGTTGCAAACGTAAATATTTGATAAAGTTAAATAAATTAAATGAATTGACTTTAACTCTATATGAACATATTAAAGGAAATCAATAATGACAAAAACAAACACACACACAAGCTGCAGCGGCAATTATGCGCATCAAGTCGAAAGCGTGCCACAAAAGGTGGCAGACACTGCAAGGCAAGACAACAATATTGATAAAAAAGTACACAGTTTGCCGTTGTTGCTTACAGACAGCACTTGAGTAAAAATTTGCTGTTTACAGACAAAAGAGGGAACCAGATGCGAGACAGGAGGGCAAGGTGGCAGGTGGTAAGAGCACACAGTAGCTGCAAATGTTGTATATGTTGTTATATTACAGATTGTGACCGGCGATAAGAAGGTTCTCAGAAGCTCACACAAATATATTATGTATACACTTATAAGAAATACAAATGTATATATTTTAACAACTACTACAAAGAGACAACAGCAGAGCAGCAATTGATAAGGCACCAAAAGCAAGCCCATCAAAAGGTATACAATTTAAAATTGCACCCAAATTATAAATTGATGACATGTAAATGGTAAATGAAAAGTGGAAAACTTGCGTTGCCATGAGAGTCGAAAAAGTCTCGTTACGGTCAAATTGGGCAAAAGCTGCTTATCAACACGCGTGGCAAGCATTTCATGCCACACACACACTCACACAAATATAAACGACAAATATAGTAGTAAATCATTATACGAGCATATAAGCCAAGTTTTGTCAGCTTGGCAATGAGCTCAACACAATTTGCAAATACTTTTGAAAAGAGCAAAAACATCTTTTCATATTAGCCGACAGTTAGCTAGAAAAATGCAAAACTAAGCAACGGTCGGCGCAGATCAAATAGATTACAACTATGTGTATACTAAATAAAATATATATATATATACTTGGTCTTATCTATACATCCGTCTATATAAATATATATATACATATGAGTATTTGTGTGTTACGCGACAGTTGCACACAAAAAGTTTGTCTGTATAAATCAAAGTTTGACATGTAACACAAAAACAAACTACCAGCCAGTCAACCAGCTTGTTGTTGCTGCTGCCACACACTTTTTGCCGAAAGCATTATTAAATAACTCAAAATGAAAACAAGCGGAACAGTCGGGACCCCGACCGTAATATACCCTGTGGGTCTACAGGAACCCGCTCAAATTCACTCTAGATAAAATTCTCTAGTAATTCTTTATTTTTTAATTTGTGGGCGAAGGGGGCGTGGCATCGTGATAAAATTTTCTGGACAAATCGACCTCAAGATACTCATCATGTGTGCTAAATCTCAAGTCTCTAGCTACAAAACTGCTTTTGTTATGAGGTTTTTGAGCTACAAAACTGCTTGCTTTATGAGCTTTTACTTAATTTGAGGGCGAAGGGGGCGTGGCATCGCGATTAAATTTTCTGGACACATTGACCCTAAGATTCTTATCATATGTGCCAAATCTCAAGTCTCTTACTGTAATATTGCTCTTGTTATAAGCCTTTCCGTTTTGTAGGCAAGGGGGGCGTGGCATCGTGATAAAATTTTCTGGACACATTGACCACAAAATATTTGTCATATGTGCCAAATCTCAAGTCTCTAGCTACAAAACTGCCCTTGGTATGAGGTTTTTGAGCTACAAAACTGCTTGCTTTATAAGCTTTTACTTAATTTGTGGGCAAAGAGGGCGTGGCATCAAAAAAAAAAGATAAACTTGATCTGCCTGCAAAAATTTCCAGTGCTGGGACACCAAGTTCAAGCTTCTAGCTCTTACCATCTCTGAGATCCTTTCGTTCATACGGACGGACCGACGGACCGACGGACCGACGGACCGACGGACAGACGGACAGACGGACATGGCTATATCGACTCGGCTATTGATGCTGATTAAGAATATATATACTTTATTGGGTCGGCCATGCTTCCTTCTGCCCGTTACATATTTTTAACAAACTTAATATACCCCCACAGGGTATAAAAAATGAGCATTTTAGTTGCAAGTAATTAGCATTTTATGTTCATGAGCAATCAGCTGCAGTTTTCAGATTAATTGTCACTTTATTTATGACCCAAACAAACACACACACGCACACATAAAATAAACAATTTAAACATATGAATTTGTCTGTTGTTTTTGCATTTTTTAACAACGAATATTATTCACCATGAATATTTCAACAGTTCTTAACCTGTCGATGATTACGCCTAACAGAAGGTTAACATTAATTTCGAGTAGTTAACAGCTTGATATCGTTTCACAAACATGCCAGGAAATAAAGTCGAAAGGTGAAGACATTGCGATGACACTAAGCGGCTTTCTCATCGCAGCAATAAATATCTGTTAAAATTACAAAATTTCCAATTTTTAAAATTAAAATTGATATAAAAAAAAGCAATAAAGATCTAAAAGAGCGCTGACATCTTAGTCATCTATAATCTTACTAACCATTTTATATATGACAAACAATTGATTTATGACAGCTTTAGTTGGGTTTATCTGCTGCTTAGATTTTCATCTTTTATCTGCGCTATTATCTCTTTATATTTACAAAATTCCAACTCAGCAGCAGCTTGAACAGTGGGTCAAACTGTCACAGATGCGAGCCTCGCGCACGGGGCGTATAGGCAATGCGAGTTGACAGACAAGCAACTGCGACGAATTGACAAGCATAAAGAATAATAAAAGATATAGATACAACTGCGTGCGTGTGTGTGTGTGAGAAGAGAACAGTAAAGGGGAGGTAATTGGGCTACTGCTGCAATGCCAGCTTAAAACGCATCTATGCGAGAGCGTTAATAGTTTCACAGTAATTAATTGCAAACTGTTTAATGCTTTTGTGGCTGTTTGTCAGTTTCTGCAACAGACGTTTGACTTTAATTAAGTTGTATTTATGTTTTGGACACAACAACAATGGCAACAACGACAACAACAATAAGCAGCTGCAATTTAGTTGCATTTGTGGTCTTGGATCGTTGCAAAGCGATAGGTTTTCTCTCTCTCTCTCTCTCTCTCTCTCTTTCACTCTGTGTGCCTCCCTTTCTCTCTATCTGTATATTATGGCTGGTGTTGACAAATTGTTGTCTATTTACATGGTGTTTGTTTCTTGCCGGTTGTCAGCCGGCTGACAAATCATTATTTACATTGTTGAATATGGTATAAATTATATATAGGCAATTATTTTTCTTTTTTTTTCGAGCAACATTTGTTGTTGCTGCGTCAGAGTTGGAAATTTATGGCCGATGACGAGGCTGCATACAAACAAAAGTATTTAACCATAGCTAACATAGTATATCATATATATAGTATTGTATATAAGACACGTATGCTTGCTTGTATTTTGACAATAAACATTGTGCAAACTTGTTGCATTTTCTTGTCTTTTTCGTGCGATTCGAAACGCAATTTGTCTTGCTTTATAACCATTTGGCTTTGGTCAGATGCTGCTGCTAAAGAAAATGTCAGAAATGTTTCGTGTTTGTGTGTTTTTCTATCGAGCTAGAAATATTGCAATTAAATGAAATGATTTATCGCAATGCTGAAACGCCCGCGCACACCCAAAAACCAACAAAAATACAAATCAAAACTACAGCTGCTTCGATTATAAATAGACAAATCGAAAACACAGACAGACGAACGCAGCACAGTCAGCGCACACCTGAAATATCACAAAAATATACTATAAACATATATCGTACCTACCTATATTAGATACATCTATAAAACCTAGGCCCTCTGGTCGTAAATCTCAACTGTTTCTGTGCCAATTTCCATTTGGAAAGCATCGAGAACATCACCAGACATCATCAGAAATCTACTTTGACTTGGTTGTTGCTCTTCTTTTTTTTTATGCCAAATTATGTTCATTTTTAATTTATGACTTAACTCATCTATATTCAATTCGTATACCAATTCTCTTTGCTCTTTGAAGACGCAACTCAAAAAAAAAAGAAGAAAAAACATTTTGATTTAAATAAACTTTATATTAATGAGCTACTCTTGGCTGCTTCTACTAACTCAGAAGTCAAGGCTTACGCAATATCTGAAAGTAATTAATTAACGAACGCTAAAACTGTTGACAAATGTTTTAGTTTTGACTCTTATTTAAGTCACATACCCTGTAATCGCCTACGATTTACGCAATACTTCTATATACGTCTTTATATATTGCAACACGCGTTGTGTTTTTACTTTATACAGGGTATGTCATTTGTTATTATAACTGTTCTACAAGTCTTGCTAATTAGCATATGTGATTAAGAAACTCGAAAATTTGCATACCTTAATTCTAAAGTGATAGCAAAGTTTGAACCGAATCCAGAATTAGATAAAATTTAATAAAACTTTCCTACTAATGCTTTAGATGATGCTGTTAAAACACTCACCCATTAAACAGGTGTTTGTTAGGGTATATTATTGTTTTGTAATGATATGTTACCGGCAGCTCAGCTTATAGTTTATATATGTTATATTTTGCGTGTGTTTATCTCAGGTATCAGTATATTTATCTGTATAGACAAATCAAAACACGAGGTAAAACTTTAGTGACGAAAGCTTGTTCAAGTCCTAAAAACTCTTCTAATAAAAAAAAATATATATAAATACTTTTGCTGTTTAAATAAACTCATAAATTTCCCTTTATCTTAAGCAAACTCACACTTTATAGTCTTAAAAAAATTCCAATTAAAATCATCATCTAGCGAGCAGCGAAAGTGTATTATATTGTCGGCTATCTTAATTGGCTGTTTCCATATGTTTTAAGCACAACAAATGGCATCGTGTCACCGCAAATTGTTAGCGCCATTTGCTAAACAAAAATATTTAAACAACTGTTCAACATTAAGGCTTTCATCTCTGCCCCAATGCATTTAAATTTATGCAACAATGTAGAGCACGCACTCCCCTCTAAAGAAAAAGAGAGAGAGAGAGGGAGGCAGACACAGAAGTTAATTGTGTCAAGCAATGAAATAAATTTACTGAGTTCTCGGTTCATGATGCCGTCAGCCATAAATAAGCCAAAACTACGCCCAAACATTTTCCAAAAATGTAAAAACAACAACAATTAAATGGAAAAACAAAAAGAAGAAAACTAAGATAGAAAAGCAACATTTGAAATTGCATAAAATTAAATCAAATTCTAATTTGCCATGGCGTTTTTTTTCTGGGTGTCAAAACAAAACGCCTACAACGAAACGAAGCGACGCGACGTCAAGCGACTTCCTAAAACGCTTCACTGATTTTGTCTAACCCATATATAAAATAGACAGACATATGTATGTATCTGTGTGCCTCTTGTGGAACTGCAACATCAACTGCTACGCATTTTGCATGCGGCAAAGTCTTAAGGCGAGCCCAGACTGAGGCAATTGCCATGTCTTGGACAACTTAACAGCCGACTGATTCCATCAGCTGTCTCAAGGTGTGTTGCTCACTGTGTGTGCGAGCGCGTCTCTCTCTCTGTGTGTGTGTGTGTGTATTAGTGTTACCTAACCGCCTATTTGTTGCAGCAGCAACACCGCCTCGTATTCTTTTTTTGCGGGCCGCTAGAGGGCGCACCTTAAAGCGATTTCCGGTGTACCAGTTGCTCATTGGGGCTCATTGAGCAATCGTGCTGTCAATTCTAATTAGCGGAAGCGCTTCAAATGTGCTTCGATTCATAAATTAGATCATCGTTCATTTCAACTTACATCTGGATGCTCACGCACTGGCACATAGACCTTCTCGTTCAGCGTAACAGTGGCACCTTCTGGCTCGGGCAGCGTCAAAGGTTCCTTCTTAACGCCATTGATCTGGAAGAGGGAGGCGCGCACGCGTGCAATTTCTGTAAAAAAAAATAATTAAAAATGAATATTTAATAAATAATAATAATAATAAATAATAATAATAATAAATAAAAATAATTATAAATAAAAAGATAAATATAATTTTAATTTAGAAAATAAATATAATATTTATAATTAATTAATAATAATAGTTATAATTAAGTAAAACTAATAATTACAATTAAAATCTAATAAAAGCTATAATTAATCAATTCTAACCATTTTAATTACTAAAAACTATTCACAAAAGCAAGAATACATTTTGAAAACATTAATTATAATAGCTAAAAAATAATATTTATAAAAAATAATATTGGACATTGTTAATAATAATAATTATTTAATAATCAAATTACTTTCCTTGCAACAAACTTTGAAACAATTACAATTTATTGAAAGCACCAACAATTTTAATTATTTTTTATCTTTTTACTTTTAAATTTAAAATTAAATCATATTTTATTTATTAATTTTATTTAGCTTTCAGTTGGCGTTAAATAAATAAACTTAATAGGAAATAATAGTATTAATTTTTAACTATTACCAATAATTTATAAATCATAACAATAATAAAAAATTTTAATAACAATAACTAATAAATAATACAATTAATAACAATTAATAAATATCAACAATCCTTGACATTAACATAATGCTGATGACAGCAAACAAATGTAACTTGCTCAATTGTCCTCGATTTGTCACTTTGTCATTTAGTTAACTGCGCGTATTAAATGACGCTTAATTTGCCTCTTAGTTTGACTTATTAACCAGCTCAGCCGGCAACAATTGTGCCAGCATATGCCAATAATAGCGTGTGAATGTTTACTTAACATTAATGCTTGCTAATTTATTAGATGCAAAATACTCGAACAAGTTGCTGTTGTGGGTGGAAAGAGGGCTGGTGTGGGGCAAAGCAACGATTTTATCACCTAATGAAATCATTTGGTTTATATATAAACGAATTATGGCATGCATTTGCCTTTAAAATTACGCCAACTATAAACTTAGCCGTCGAACGGTAGTGAGTTATGCCAAATGCAATGCCAAGTTGCGCATACGCCTCATTGTCCCCCCATAATTCACACATTTGGCGTTTGGACTACCGCGACAACAACAACACTGCAGTGCCCCCCAACTGTGTCAGTTGACAGTGCCTTTACAATTGATATGATCAACATTTCGTTGTTTAGTTTGGCTTTTGGATAAGCTCTCAGTTGCATTGTTTGCTTTTGGCATGTGCCTGTCTAGCTGCCTCACACAATGGCCACCGGCTTCAACAATTTGTCACCAGACAGTGATTGGAGCTAGCTGTGATATATGTGTATATATGTGCATATCTATATACATTTATCTGAGGAGGGGGCGTGTGCCATCGGCACATGTCATAGAATATGACTTAAGAAATTGCCACTGTGCTATGACATCAATTTGATGCATGACTTGGCTTGTAAAATTATTAATCGCATTTCTTGTTATGGCAAAAGGCAAATATTTATGGCGCCTCCACTACAAATACAAATTAAAATCAAATACAATACCTCATTATTGTTGTTTTTGTTTTTAGAAGCGCAATTCAATACTCCTTGACTTCAATAAGTTTCTACGAACTGGGAAATTGAGACATGCGTTTTGTTTCCCAGCACATTTCTCAAAATAAACGTAAAGCATTTACAGTGAAAGCTAATTAATACGCACAAGCTAAGACTCGACAATTTCTCTAAACTTGAAAACAAGAAATTAACAATACAAAAATACCTATCGAAGGGATGCGTCCGCATTTTCCAATTGTAAAAGCTGCCCATACTTAGAGCTCTCACTTAATTGTTTATGTGTTGACGGAATAAATGAACACTTTCTGTGAAATAATGAATGTTTTTCATAGAAAGCTGAGAGAACACTTCGAAATCTAAAATGGAATTACTAATGATTATGAGCATGAAACTTAATTGATGGAAATAATCTTCTATTTAATTAAATTTCCTTCTTTTAAAATAACTTTTTAACAGTTTTCCTTAACTTTTTGGCCCCATTTTGCTGTTTAGGCAGATAGATAGCTGCTGCCCTCTGGCTGCCAAAATGCGAAAAATTCTTGCCAAATGTAAAATCGCAATGCATAAAATTTGACAATTTATTGACGCTCCGTTGAGGCTCATAAAGTGCAAGAACGCTAGAGAAAAATACACACAAAAATATCTAAATATAAAATGTTGCAAAATGTGGCAACCGAGCGCAAACAGTGAACAGAGCATAAGATCCCAGAAGGGCGTCATAAAGCCGTCAAATTATGCACCCAAAAGTGTTAGCAAATGGCCAACAGCCAATGACCAATGACAAAAGACAACCAGTCGAAAGGGACGTCACATCTATTTCCGAACCGAATGAAAAAACTTTATGAGGCATCTTAAATGAAAATTTGTCATATCCTTTAAGCAGTCATGAGATTTGTTGACTTTTTGACCAATTCATAGCAATAAGCGATAATATTTTAAATGCGAAAAAGACACAAAAACCACTTAAGACAACGTGTGGGGGTTGCCAATAAAATAGAGACAACAAAAAAACTCATAATGATACTTAAATACTTGAACATTTAAGCCCACACACATGAAAAACATTCAACGTTATTCTCTAGGCGCCAAATTTGGTAACGCTGTCTGTGTTCCATATTTAGAAGTTAGATTATTTGAAATTTCTAAGATAGAGTCATAAGCAAACACATGTAAAATATGACTAAAACTTGACTTGCATTAAGAAGAGAGCGGCATTGGAATGAATGAATGAATGAACGACTCGCCTTATAAGCAACCAGCTTCGAGAACTTGTTAATGAATACAGCAAGAAATATAAAAAAAAAGATCTTCCATTGATAATTATAAGATTGGCGAAACTCAAACTGATCGACACCTACATACAAAGCTCTGAGTGGAACCGCAACCTGCTCGCCAACTCAGCCAATGCCCTTAAATGGTCAGAGTTGGCAACGGACACGAGGATTTAATTATAGTTCAGCCTGACGCAGCGCACATTAGATATATAGATACAGATACAGATAGAGATAAAGAGAGGCAGATACCGGGGGCAGGTTATTAATTAAGCCGCCTGCGCATATGGTCGGCTTGGCTTGGCTTGACTTAATTATTGTAATTTATCTAAATGCTGCTTATCAATTCGGTTTGCCAGTGACTAATTCGATTCAAATCCCCTCGAGCAACTTCATCATATGCAAATGCAATTTTCACATGAATTTTTCTCGACTTATTCATCTCGAATCCGACTCAATTTTCAGTCACGTTGCCTGCCCATCTAAACGATATGTTCATCGATCTGTCTGCCTGTCTGTCTGTTTGTCTGCCTGACATTTGACCGATTAATATTGACAGCTGTCATGATTGCGTTTATGCTTAGACAAAAGATCTCAAGCGCTGATTTCATTATTATTACTCAAAAGAATTTCTGTTGCGTGCCCCAATCGAGTTGCAGCAAATTTGCCCTTAATTTGCTTTGAGCATCTATTTGAGTAAAATCAACGCATACTTAAAGCCAACAACAGCAACAACAGCAACAAATGGGGCACGCTCATATTTTTCATGTTTATTGCGACAATTTCCATGCTGCATTCAATATTTCACTTGTCGCTCTTGTCTCTTAATGAGTTCTTTGGCCGTTTCTTAATGTTCTTGGACAGCTACAACGCGCCATGTCTTGTTATTAATTTGCTACTTTTTTCTCATTTCATGGCGGTTGCAAAAAATAGCTTTGTGTGTGCTTCTGTTTTTCATCCAAAGAAATTAAAATATGTGCATTATAGAGAACGATTTTCCGCTGTGTTTCATTGTCTCAGCTTTTTCTTCGGTGGAAATCATCTGTCTGTTTATAATTTATTTATGCGTTGCTGGCAAAAAGCGTTGTTTTTTAAACAAACATAAAGTTCAATTAAATAAAATGTCAAAATTATAATGCCTAATGCCTGTGAGAGAGAAGCAGAAAATGCAGTTGATTCTATGAAAAGAATTTCATGAAATCAAATATTCTTTGATAAAAGGCAGACAAGATATGTAGATTTTGTATATGCTTTGTTACTGGATATATCGATTTACATTTCAATATGTTAACAAGACTCAAGCCACTTCCACAACAAACCGCAGACAACCTTGTTCACGCCAAAATCTAATCCCAACTCGTCAATCTCATAAGATATGCCATGCAGGCAGTCAGTCAGTCAAACAGTCAGTCAGTTAGTCAGTCAGCCAGTTCGTTGGGTAGGCCAGTTGACACCTAAACCAAATTAATATCAAACTTATTCGCAGGTTTTGCGACTCAGCTGATTGATTGTTTTGGTCGGGTCGAGCAATTTGCATTGGCTCACGACTTGGCTTCAAGTGCGACACATAAGTATCTAAGTATCTCGCAGTCAGCTAATTTATGAATGCAAAACCATTCATGCCACGAATTAGATGACTCGCTGTGAGTTCCCATTGCTGTGGCTAAGCGTGGGTGTTTCCAGCCTTAACAATGCCAAAATGCTAAATGTGTGTGTGTGTGTGTGTGGGTGACAAGCCGAGTTTTAACAAATTGTCACAGCAATGACAAACGCCCGTAATGGCGCAACAACAGAAACGTTTAAAGCTTCAGCTTGAATATTGGCTGTTATATGTTTCAGCCAAAGCCACTGCAATTAAGCCGTTTTGCCTCCCGGCCATAAACCAACTGCAAGCGTATTTGGCTTAAACATGAACTCAACAAATGCCTTGGCCGGCCTTGAAAAAGCGCACAAAATCAATTTGCAAAAAAAAAACAAAACAAAACAATTTCGCATATTTATGCATTTGTATATGTATCTGTACTTATATGAGCACTTGTATGTATGTATTCAACAAATTTCATTCTTTTTTTTGCTTTTTGGAATATATGAATATTTCTACGCCTGCGGTTAACCAGCTCAATGCCTTTGATAAGTGCTAATGTGGTTAAAAAAAGAACAAACAAAAGTTATAATATAGAAAATAAACAATATAATTTGTTGCTATCTTTTTTTGGGGTATTTAATTAAAGACTGATAACACTGACACTTGATTTAATTTCTTTAATTATCATATCACAACAAATTGTTTCACACACTTCAGCATATACATTCAATAATGAAGTAAAAATCACACTACACTTTATTATTTCAATCAACACACATTTTAGATATGCGTAAAATATTGTTGCATTTTTTTGGGGTTTATTTAAATCTGTTTTAAATATGCAAGCGCAGGCGCCATTTGTATTTAACCCATTTTTTATTGGAGACACGGGTAAAACATATTGTTGACAAGCAACACGATAAAATCAAATTGGAAGCAGCAGCAGTAACACAACCAAACACCGTGTATCGAGTGCAATGCCCAGACCAGAAGATACTTAATAAAATAAAATAAAAATATATATATATATATATGTAAACAAAGTATTTGTACACTGAGTATTACTTGGAATTGGGCCATGCGAGTACGAATGCAGCCGCAAGCGAAATAATTACATAAGTGTTAATAAAAAGAAAAAGTAATTATTACCTAGATGCAGAGTGCAAAAATTGAAGATACTCTGTAGGCGCAGCAAATTTTGATAATATAAAATAGTATTCTTTAACTTTTGTATATAACAACTCATATGAAGATATTTAAATAATAATTATAATTTATCTAGAATATAAGACAAATTTCAGAGTAAACAACAATTCTAACGAAAGTTGCAGCAAACAAAACATGACAATTAATATTAATTTTTTCGTTGTGCATCTGCGAGGCGCATGTATTTTATTTATAAACGAAATATAACATGAAGCACTCATGTTTATTTATTCAATATGAAATAAGCATATTTCATCAATGTTGATTCCAAAACAAAATAAAAAGAGCAAAAGAAAGGAAGAAAATACTATAACAAAACTTGCGAGCAATCACTGCCAAAAATCCAAAAGTTCCACCACCTGGCCAGCTGCCTGACTTCTCTCAGTTCAATGCTGGCTAACACACATGTGTAGAAATACTAGAATATATTTGATAAATGTGCATATTGTGTTAACAATAACACGGAATAATGTATAAATTGTTAGTTAAACAAAAGCAATTTTTCAATTTTTCTTTTTTTGTGCCGCAGGCAAAAACGAGCAGCAAAAAGTTATCGACTGGAAGATACTATAAAATTATAGAGAAGTCGTTTTAAAAATATATAAAGATAAATATGATATGATGATGATTATAATATGGTACTAATAATTTAAGTTGAAGATTTATTTATTATTTACTGTACATTTCTTCAATATAGTTGCAAATACTTTATTTTAACATACTCTCTTTAGATAAACAAAAAACAGGGTATACACATACGAGTGCCTGTTAATACTTCGCAACTTCAATTAATTAAATTCGTTCTTTCAATACTTGTACACAGAATGACATAGCAATGCAATTTACTCGGACTGTATAATTTGGCTATTAAAAGGAGCATGCAAATAGCCGTAAATACAATGTACATTGATATTGGAATTATGGTAATATTATTATTAGTATTTTGACAGCTTTCAAAGTTTTTGATGAAGTAATATGTTTTATTATTAGACTCTTTCGTCAAGTAAATTGCTATTAGTCATTGAATGTCAACAATTTGACGATGCTTTAATCAAATATTTTTCAATCAACGAAGACTGACAATCTTTCCCAAAAAAAAAGGGCAAAGCATTGGCTAATTAATTTCGGCAATTGAAATTAAAATCGTTTAATTGTAACAATTATTGCACAATAAACAAACGACACACTCGTTAATTTGTACACATTTGACAGTCAAATTGATGGGAGTTGAAATGAAATTGGTGCACATGAAACTGGCAAAACACCTTGAACAAAAAGACAGCATATAAATCGTTGTGATTAAATCGAATACGAAGACTCATTCACTCCGACACCCTCATACACCAAAAATCGTGACTAATTTCGTTTCGCTTCTTAGCACATTATATACTCTTTATATTTTTTTGTGTAGCCGCTGTCATTTAATAATTCTTAAATACCTCAAGCGCTGGGTAGAAATAAAAAAATATGTATAATGAGAATTTTGATGGGAAACTGCAATTGCTTGGCAACAAAATCCGCTTAATTATTTTATTATTTTTGCGAAATGACCAGCTTCAGCCAAAGGGAATTAAAACTAATGCTGTAAAGTCAAAGATCAAAACTGTTAAGACTCTCAAAGAATATGCCACTTTGGGGTAAGAGAAATGTGTCAACAGCTATGGGGCAAGACAATGAGAGTAATGCGGTTATATTTTTTCTGTTTCACATACTATTCACAAGATGAGTATTCGCATGGTGAATAAAGTGAATGTAGACGACACGCCAGAATGCCTTTGACAACGTCAACAAAACAGAGTCATGAATCTTAACTGATTGCCTGCTTGTTGTCTGCATATTAAAGGGCGTTGGAAAGGAAGTGAAATGTTGCAGGCAGCGCGGCGTGAATCTGTTGAACTTTCAGTTTCAACAATGGCCCAAATGGAAAGCTGTTGTCAACAACTGGCACAGAGCGAGACAAAGATAAAAAAACAAACTTAAATCCGAGTATCTATTAAGTAAATAACATTATTCACACACACTAGAAACCAACCGAAATTGAAATGAAAATGCAAATGATGTTTTAATGCGACATCGCAGCGTGTGTGGGTAGCAGCAGCAGCAACAACAACAACAGCAGCAACAAATACTTGTTGTATTAACAACATTACGGCAATTTTTCACACGCACACAATTAAAACAAATAACTGTAGATCTCACGCGTGTGTGGGCGTGTGTATCTCTGTGTGCAACAGCGCGGCAACCTTGCAACTTGACATTAAGCTTGGAGATTACAATTAGCCAACTACAGCAGCAGCAGCAACAGCCGCAATAGCCGCAACAACCACAGACACAACGTTGCTCGATGGGCGGGGAGGCGTGTCTGTTTGCGTGGCTAAACAACAACTACAGCAATTTACTGTCAAAGCGACAGCAATGCAAACAATTAACATGTAATAAGATATATTTTAGGGAATGCCTTTACCCTTGAAATCTTGCCTTCTTTATGGAAATTTGAGATGAATTTTTAAAGCTAAATATAGCGTAAAAGTAAAATGACAAACTCGAGAAATTGTGTCATTTGGTTAATTGTGTATTCGATACGCTGAAAAAAAGAAAAGAGAAGCAAAAAAAAACATTTGAGAAGCAACCGAAAATTACTCATAAATACTCGATGATTGATTTCCCCCTCTCAACACGAGCTGCGATGTTTTCTTTAGCCAAAGGCAAAAAACTAGATATAATTGCAACAAAACACACGGCAATACAGCAAAATGAAACATGTTCGAAAATTGCTAAACAAGTTCGTAAATTGTAAGCCAATTTTTCCAAAACAAATATAAGAAAAAAAGAAAAAAGTCAACTTGTCATTGCCAAAAAACGTTGCAAATGTCGATTTATACAGTTAAACAGTTGTTGTAGTTGCAGCTGTTGTTGTTGTTTTTGTTGTTTTTGTCACTGTTGGTCAAAGTGGCGCAAGGCATCGAGCCAAGCAAAATTGGCCGCAAATCAAACAGTTCCCATGTGCGCAATTTCCAAGCAAAATGCCGCCACGTAAGCAAGAAAAACCCGAACCCAACCAACAACACACAGCATGTTGCAGTACATTAAATGCGTAAATTTGTGAAATTGTGGAAAATGCTGGGCATCAAAAACGAGTGTTCGCTCCTAATGAGTCAAAAACAAATGGAAACTTTAAAGTCGAGTCCCCGACTAGCATAAATACGAGCTAATCAATTTAGATGTAAGTACATTAATTCTATCTATGAATTACTATTAAAATACAAGGCATACATTTAGGCGCTTGAGTTGCTTAAAAACGTAAAATAGCCATAGTTACTTTTATATGTCATCTATCTTAATGCAATTATATGGAATCATTGCTGATAATTAAAAGAATATGCGCACCTTAAAAAATAACGTTCTATCTAAAAAACTGTGAGTGTGGTGCAGATTTTTACGGCTTAAGGAGGTTTTCCCAATACGTCCGTTGAATTTGAAGTCTCTAGCTCTTATAGTAATAATGTTTAATGAAATGCGGCGGCGGAAAGAGGAGTGGAAAAATGCCTGATGTTCATAGAGAGTTCTGTCTTTAAAATCAATATGTTCATAAACACTGGCATGACTAAATTAGGTATATATACATATATATTTTATATGGTGTTCCCTTCTACCTTTAACATACATCGCAACAAATACAATATACCCTTGTATTTTACGAGTACCGGGCATAACAATAGCCAATGTTAAAAGACTAAACATGGTACAGGCAGGAAGCCACACCCTGAACCAAATCAAAACCCGAGCTAAACTGAACCAAAGCAAACAGAACGTGGCATCGTTTTAAAGTACATAATTTGTTAATATTTCAAAATTAATTAAGATTCATACAATGAAGGTATTCGGAGCGAAGGAGGAAGTGTGGAATGCCTAAGCCGTCTCATAGGGTTCTATTGAAAAACCTTTTTGCTTCTCTTCATTATTTTTTCGCAAAAATAACTTGACAAGCAAAGTGCATAAATTTTTCAGCTTAAGGTCTGCCTGATGTTTTTTCATTCGCTCAATAAGTCAATCGGGCAATTAGCCAATTAGTCAGTTGGTCAGTTAATCATTTGAAAAAAAAAAACGGTAGTCGCTTGTCGGCAGTCGCTCCATGCGCGCCCATTTTTATAAAGCAATTAACCGAGCTTATTTTATAGCCTTGCTCATAAAATTCAACGTCAGACAATATCGATGAGCTGCCTCACACCCTTTCTCACTCACTCAAACACACACAGCCACACACTCTCTCTCTTTCTCGCTTGCAGTGCAGTGTTTACTATTCCCTGTTCTCAGTTCATAGCAATGGCTGCTTAAACCAATTAAAAATTAACAATATATAGTATTGTTAATAGACAATTTTTGTACTCAGCCAATCAGGTTAAGTTTTAGCCCAGCGCCGACGGCATTTTCTGTAACATTAACAACAGTTGCCGTTGTTGTTGTCAATTGCTGTTGTTGGCATTACCAATAGGCAGCTACCGCGTTATCGCAGCTGATAAGTTTGTTTAGATAAACTCACCTGAAACGAGCAAGACAGGTAGAAGAAGATAAGATTAGTTATAAAAAAATAAATAGTTCATTTCGTTTCGGTTTCTTATAAATCCTTATGTAATTTATGGACCAAAAGTTCAGCTTGGGCAAGTCTAAAGATAAATCTGCTGTAATCTTTGTGCAACTTGTGCAGATAACAACTTCAAAAGATAACAAATTTAAATACACTTTATATGCTAAAATTAGCTGCCTTTTATGATCGTCTTCCGAAGGCATAAAACATTCGATGGCTCACTCTAAACGAGTATATTTATTCGTAAACCTCAATCAACACGTGGAGAGTCCTCTGCATTTTGGACTGTTGTTAACACCCGCCGAAAAGCGACTTGCAACAGACGGAGGCCTACAATAATACGACGTTTTCTGGCCGTTGCTGTTGTTGTTGTTGGCCAAACTATTTTTAAACAAATCCAAAAGATACAATTTCTGTCATGCCCCCATGCTCCACCACTTTGAATGTAACGCGTCTCGGCAGTGGCACGCCGTTTTGTTGTTGCCACGCTGCCACCATCTCGCTTGTTTATTTCTGGAGTAGCCGAATGACTTTTCCGGAGCCCCTGCTACGTGTGTGGAACATAAACAGTCGCTGCCTGGCCGCAACCACAATAACAGCAAGAGCAACAACAACAGAACCAAAGAGAAAACGAATCTCACAAATCATGAACTGAATTGAATACAGACACAGTCCAAAAGATCGTCTGTGTGCGAGTCAAAGCAACCGCAAGGGTTCATGACCTTTTGACGTCGTCTGTTTTGTAAAATCTTTCGATATACTCTCTCAGATTCTACCTGCTTCTACTAGTTCTACCTTTTGAAATGTATATTGCACATAATTTTGAAATAAACCAAATTTGTTACGAAAATTTGTGGATAAGTTGTAAACATTTCAGTTCAACAAGATGCGTTCCATCATCCCAGCATTGTTTTCATTTAAGCAAAATATTATTTCAGCGCTTTTCTTTCTTGTCTGAAAACTCCCAGCTGTTATTAGTTTAGAGAATGCTGCGCGCGCTCCAACGGAAATTAAAAACGTGTATAGATGTATTAAGATATTTTTTAGGTCGGGATGCCTAAACAAACAGTTTTTGTATATACGCCTTGTAAATAGATGGTTCAGTTCGTATATAGCTTTGAGTGAAAGTCGCAATTGCCAATTGGGGAACAAAACTGGTCAAGTTACCGAGTTGACGCTTATGTCATAAATGTTTTCATATTTCTGCAAATTTTTTTACCATAATTAATTAAAATGTATATCAATTTAATAACAAACAAATTGCAGGCATACCAATAACAAAGTATGACAAATTATTCATTATTAACATGAATTAAAATTATATGCATGTATGGTTATTCAAGTAGATGTTTTGACAATATAGAAAAATGCATATATTTTAATATGCATATGCTTATGGTTCTTAGAACAAGTTAAATAATAATAATCTGATTTCTTACGTTGTACAATTTTTATGAAAAACAAATATTACTTTTTTATTATTTTCTCAAAACTATTACTTGACTTATTAGATATTTAATATAGGAGTTTATGTACTTCACTTTAAATAGGCAAGTATGAGCTGTGGGCGTTTGAAGCACTTTAAATGGGCCATGCATTACCTGTCATTTGATCGTGCTGCCTTTTACTTGGCGTATAATTAATGTTGTTGTTAATCGCGCATACGCAACGTGACACACACGTCTCGCACTGAGCCCCCACACGAATATGTGTGGCAACCAGAAACAAAACAAAACCTCAGCCCAAGCCCAAACCACAGAAACAGGCCGCAAACAGAAACGCAGAAACCAAAAGACAATACTACATGAAGAGCTCTCGCTATTTCTATAAATTATTACAGAGCCCCCAACCTAACTGCCTACCACTTGTCCACCTACCTAACCACTGTCACTGCTATCTTTTGTCTTGTTGAGACGCAAATACACACGTACGTATTCATGTATCTGTATACTTATGTATCTGCATAATTATACATATAACGTAATGTGCTTGACCAAAATTCAAGTGTCCAGCGATTCGTTTTCAAAACAAAAGTCAAAGAGTTTGCCGCTTTTTCAATTGTTACCTTGCTAGTTATGAATATCCTACTATGTACCTTGAATGCTGTGGGGTATATTACGATGTTATGACTTTAATAATTAGACAAATTGATCAAATACCAAATAAATATATAATAGGTATCTCTTAGTCGACTACACTTGTCTCCTGCATTATTACTTGTCTTACCATATAGCATGTACCTATTTATTAGTATTTATTATAGGTATTTCTACATTGCAGGTTTTTTTCTTTCTCCCTCCTTCCCTCTCTCTCTGGTTTTTATTCGTTGTGCAACTTGTTCTTAACACCTATGAGCGCCCACGTATTTTGTTTATTTTTAGTCAAAAGGCGGCAGCAACGATGTCTCCGTCAATCCGTTGCCCCTTTCCCGTCATCTCTTTCCCTGTTGTGGGTTTTTTTTGTATTTAGCTGTCGCTTTGTATGACAAATACACGAAATTTTTGGTGTGGGTTTTATATGCGTGGAAAACCGGAAAAGCCTACGTGAGTTGGCCTAAAGCCGACTTGGCTTGGCTTTTTAGAAAATGCAAGTGCACTCGTTTGTTTGTACGGTCAACGCATATGCCAATGACATTCACGCAAACTGTCACTCTCCAGCTGATAAGCCACAAGATGTCCTTGAGATCGAGATGCTTTAGCCGAGTCTCAGTTGAGTCTGAGTCTCAGTCTGAGTGGGCAGCAGTTGGTTGACTATTTGAAAGTGAAGCGGAAATTGAATGGCATTGCCAAGCAGCACGACAACATGTGCAACTTTGGTATATCTAAAATAAAAATTGGTATCACTGTTGGTTTTGCATAATACAAAAAACTAATACAAGAAATCCAGTTGAAATTGCTTTCATGTGTGTGCAGATAAAACGATGATTGCAAGGAAATGCAGATAGATTTTGAGTACATAGACAATGCATAACAACATTAAGCATTACATTATGTTCACAGTTGTTTAAACTTTAAACTATTGATAGTTTAGCCAGTGTTCTGAAGCATAACAAACTGTTACTATCTTAAAATAAGAATTTATATTAATTAACATTCTGTTACATAACATAGCATACGGTTGTTATTAACAACTGTTAAATCTGTTGTTAATTTTAATGACATGCTATAGCTTAAGCTCTTTTAACAGCTGTTGCTTTCCTAACATGTCTTCAGACTTTGAATAACATTGTGTACCAGAACGTGATAGAGACATGCTACAGACATTAAATATGCTGTTAAAACTGTTAATAATACTATTTACTTGAAATATAACATAACATACAAATGCTGTTAATAATATTCTTCGATTTACTAAAATATTTATTGTGCGGTGTCCTATCGCAACAAAGATTCCCATATAATCAAATTCACAAAATACGAAGTATAAATATAATTAGCCTGCTATTGTTTAAGTTTTAATTTGTATTAAAATTATACCTATTTTTTATATATTTATTTAATTTATTTTTGTTTATAGGTAAAATCTGTTTCAGTTTTTGCTGTTGTATTTTAAAGTCTATTAATTTCACTTATTTCCTGTAGTTTAACATAAATTGTTTAAACTGTTATTTAACATATGTCTGGAATTTGATCAGCACTCTACATAACATGTTATTAACAGCTGCTTATTTACAGTTTTCAAAGACCATAAAGCTTAATATATTATCCTCTTAGCTGTTCCCTCTGATCCGGCTTGGTACTAATCAGTTTTAGCCACATATTGCAATCTGCCACCCACGCACATAACATGTTGGCATAAGAAACTTTGGAGCGTCCATATAAAATGACATTTAACCCAAATACGCAGATGAATAAAACGTGGCGGCACGACATTTAATTTTTATGTCATGTTTCAAAAAAGTGCCATAATGAACATAAACAACGACAGCAACAACAACAGCGACAACGACAACGGACATCGACAAAGGTAACGACAAAGACAAAGACAAAACAAACATGCAACGACATACACACACAAAGAAACACACACGCACAACTGTCTGCAGCACAGCTGATGGCAAATGCAACAATAAAGGCGTAATGGGGGCGTTACAATTGTAAAATTTTAGGAAATACCAAAGACTTTCAATCTAAACAGTTGAACGACACGAAAGTGCGTGAAATTGGCTGACGCAGATATGCGAAAATAGCGTAAAACTAAAACGGCTGGCGTCGTCCCCAAAACCAACACCAAAATACCAAAAACACACACACACACACAGCTTGTTGCCAACAACGACAACATTCATTCATGCTGCAGAAGTAAATACGCGTCGCTGTTGTTAAATTTCTGAATTGCAGACAGCCAAAAGATACAAAGATACAGAAACAACTACAACTACAGCTTCAGATACATATGCAGGCGCCTTCCTGAGAGTTTTTCTTTTTCTGATTTTTTTTACATTTAAATGCTGTCTACTGTATCTTTGGCTATGCTCTTATTCGTATCTTTAAGTTACAGCACTGTTAATTGTTCTTAATGGCACGAGCTTGTTCGTCGACTCACTATAAAGTATCTTTTTGGCAACGTCTATTTTGTTATATATTTCAGGCACTGACAATAACAGATCCGCTATCAGAATTTAGCTAAATAATATGGTAAAATAGCATGAATTACACAAAAGTTCCTATCGTAGTCGCAATTATCAAAATCCCCACAAAACGTACATTCAAAATGTATACAATAATAAAATAATTGTTATTTAATATTTCCAAATAATAATTTCATTTTCATTTAATCTAATTTAATATATATAAGTTATATTGTTGTTAATTTTATAGTTATAATGCCAATATTTCAATTTAAAATGTATACATTATAAAGGTTTGTTTATATATTTTTATCTTTTGTTTTTTTAAAATAGCAAATATAACAAGATTTTAATTTAAAAATCATAGTGGTTTCGATTTTAATTTTATTTATATTAATATATAATGTTAAAGTTTATAATAAATACAATACATTTTATTTTCAATTATAGTATTAACTTTTTGTTCAAAGTAATAATGAATCTTTGATTTTTATTTAATAATCATAATGTTGAGCATATTTTGTTTATTTATATTTGTATCTGTAACAGTTTTAGGTAGTTACAATGGAAATTGATCAATTCATGCCATTTAATTGCAACTGTTCAACATTTATCTAGGGGTGTGTATCTATCTATATTATACCCGCATTTCACACGCCAAACAAAGCCGCCTTTTCGCTTTTCATTTTTCACTTTAATGCAGTTTACTTTTGGTCAATTGAAAAATTCAATTGATCGGCCATAAAAATCGATATCGCTGCATTGCACAATAAAAGTGATTCACTTGCCGCTGCCTCAAGTGCCATCGATCTGCCCATATACGGCGATTGAAAGAGATGCAAGCAACGAGTTTGACTTCGAGTTGAAGTTGAAGTTGAAGCCAGCACACCGACCATATGGCACAACTTCAAAGTAAATTTATTGCCTTTTGCATCTCGCACACTCTCAAGTATTGCGTTTTGTTATCAAATTGTTCAATTTGTGCGGCTTGGCGGCGGCTGTCTGCTGGCATATTAAAGCAATTGTCTAATGCCACATGGGTGCTGTTGCTGCCACAAGCGAAGTTGCTGCTGGTAGTCGCGTGCCTGTTGAAGGTGGGGAGGGGAGCCAGGGGAAGCAGGGGGAGCTGGAGTGTTTATGGAGGGCACATGGAATATGAGCATGCGAAAAATATTTTAATTACGCGCATTTTTTTTGTTTCGTTCGCTATTTTTGTCAAAAACAAAAATTGTTGCAAGCTGTGTGTATCAAATGTCATGCAAGCTAGAAAATGACGCAATCTAATTTGTTTAACGGTAGGAGAGCGGGAGCGGGACAGAGAGATGAGGCCAAGCCACTGGCAAGCACTTGAAAATGCTAATTGAAGGCTATAGATACACATATGAACTCTCTGTCGGTAGATACTTATTTTGTATCTTTAGGATTTCCATTGCCATGTGCTCGACTGTGCTGAGTCATTTGTTGTTGCTTTCGGGAATAAAGATATCATGTTTGCCGCCTAGAGATGAGCGCATTTCTATGAATTCTCGTCGGTTAGTTAAAAGCAACAAAAATCAAACACAAAAGCGAACAAAAATTAGTTGCTAATTGCTGAAAATCGTAGACAGCAAAAGAGGAAAGTAAATGTTTGCAATTTAAGAAACTGCGCCTGGGAGTCACTTTTAAATTGTCTATCTATCTGTTACCATTTGATGATACAAAAAACTACTCTAATCTTTTTCAATGGAGTAACTTTTTTAAACAAACTAAAACAGTCTGGAAAATATTATCTTTTATGACTGCTGCAGAGGGTCACCACTGAAAACTAATGAATGTACGTATCTATCAATCATTCACACACCAACTATTTAATTCTCAATTAAGAAAATTAGGTTTATTCATTTTAACGATTTCTTTTCGTATAAAATTTTATATATGTAAATTTTGTTAACTTTCTGTTAAATTATCAGCATTTAATGCATTTATCATTCAAGTCGTAATAGAAACTACTAAGATATTGCCATTTAAGCAAACCTGCCTAATATGGCATTTTTAAATTCACTTCAAAAAGTCATGCATCAGGCAGACAATTTTCTGCATTTTCCCACCCACTTTCCAATCAACCAAGCAAAACCAATCATAGTTTAGCCCACAACTTTCGCCTGTCAACAATCAGTGATCCATCCATTTATCGATCGTCGATCAATGCCCTTTTTTATTGTATAATAAATTTAAGCATTGCCAATGCAATTGTGTGATCAATTGCTTCATTTGCTGCACAGTTATTCAATGGTCGGTCAATAATGCAGGTTCGAATGCTTCTAGCCATGGTCAACTTCCGTGCTGGGCTGCAGTGTGACAAACGCATGGCTGGCTTCTTTTTTTAGTAGCGCCCATAATACGATTTAACCAACATAAACATAAAGATAAACAACAACAAATCAAAATAGCGAATGGTCGCTATGACAAAAGATTTTAATTGAATTTGAAAAACGCAATGGAACGTGTAGAGAGTTACCCCCGACACCGTTCGCTTTCCCGACCCCTACACCGTTCCCTTTCCCGTTCCCGCCTCCTCTTTATCAATTGCTGCGGGTTGCATGGCAGAGAGCGTAGAGCGTACTCGGCTTATAGGGTGCGGAGGGGCCGTAGAGGGTTTGCCAGCTGTGCCCACGCGTTCCGCATAACAATTGTCAACAAATTTATGAGCACGACGTCCACTCGAAACTCAACTCAACTTAGCTACTACGCTATAAACATTATCACTGGGTCCGGGGCCTGAGTAATATCGAATTGAAATTCAAAAGCGCTCATTGCGCGTTTTATTTTAATTTATTTGGTTTCGTTTTATTTTTTTTCTGTCTCATTCCTTTTTCTTTTTTAATTTAAAATTTAATTTGTTTGCAAAGCGATCGATGGAGCGTTCGATTCGTTGATGCATTTTAGCATTTTGCTTTGTTTGCATTGAAGTCCATTTAACTCGCAAGCCAAGTTAATAACGATGCTCTTTTAATTTTGTGGGCAAACAACGCCCCAAAAACGGTCAAATAGAGAGCTGAAATTCCGCTCAAAAAAAGCAACAACAACATCAACAACAAGCATTTCCAATCATCTAAATTTAGACGAAATGAAACACATTTCAAATTTTTCATGAAAAAAATGTCGAGCGCTGAAAAGTTGCTGCGTGTATGTATCTGAGAGAAATGCCAACGTATATATGTGTATAAGACGCTCTATATGCTCTTGTATATATCTATATATACATATATATATTTGTATATATCTATATGTATATATAGCTGTGACTATATAAACATTTGCGGGTGTAGTCCGAACGTAATTTGATTTTTTAAATGCACAGCGCAAGATACACACAAGCTGTGTATCTATAAGATCGTGGCCGCTGCGTTGCGTGCCAGAGATACAAAAAAAAATAAAGGGAAAAGCAACAACAGAATTTTGATATGTTCGTTGTTGTATTTCGGCCAATGCGTGGGCAAAATAATACAACAACAATAACAACACCTCGTAATAATAATAATTTGATCAAAAGCGCGCTATGTCTGTTATGATGTAGACAGCATTTGATACAGATACAGATACGGATACGAATACATCTCGAGATACACATGAAATTGCTGATAATTCTAAAGACACAGAAACAGATACAAGCATTTACATTTATCTGTATTCTATCTACAAGTGTTTGTTATCTCAGACGTCATGCGGAAGATACTCTCGGGTTATAAATATATATAGATATATAAATGTATCTCAGTGATAGTACGTGCAGTTATGCTTGGACTGCGACGCCGTAATCCGAGTACACTCAGGTTTTGACGTCGTCTTTCCACAGTCTAGGCACACTTCAACTGTGCAAATTGCTCGGCATGCATCAAGATACAAAAAAAAGCTAGAAACGTGCTACCGCGGCATGTGTCATATGTATCTAACAGATACAATAAACGCTTCTTCTTCTTCACCTTTTTCTCTTTACAATATATATATTTTTTTTACTATTTCTTTCTTTATTTTAGGCATGAGTCACTAGCCGCAAACAAAACGAACAGCGAAATTTATGTCAGCAGTGCCAAAAGCGACGAGCAACAAACGACGAACGTCGAGCGAGTTGAAGACAATAAAAACAAGCGGCAAATAAATAAATAAGACATTCTAAATGCGAAAGAGGCAACAACAAAAAATCACAAAATAACAGAAACCGCATACAATTATTCATATAAAATACATATCTTATGTGCATATGTGGGGGGCACGTATGTATTTATGCAATTCAAAACGACGCACAACAGGTTGCAACACAGATGACTTACAAATAAATTCTTATACAGTAAAAATATGAACTCAAATCGTATTATTTTTGTGGCTAGGAAACATATTTTGATTTATTTTAATCAATGTTTAACTAACAGAAGTATTTACAACTTAAAAGAGTGGCTTTTTTATTTACTATGCATTTGGCACAGGGAAAGGTTAATTAGATACTCAAAATAAAGCTTGTTTTTGAGAAATTTAATAGAGATCTACTTGTATCTTCCATAAATATATTTGTATATTTTTTATAGTTATCTAACTATAAATTGTCATTCATGAAATTGGAATGTCATGAAAAGAAGTTTTTTGTGAGCATAATTTGTTATGCATACAAAGTTAAAGGATCTAGGATATTTATCTCTCTTGCAGCAATTCTAGACTGCAAACAAGTGGAAGTCATAACCAATAAATAAATAAGCAAAATAAATTGTTTATTAATTGTTTAAGCTGCTTGTGAAAAGCATGAGAATGTCATAAAGTTAAAAGTTTTTTGGGGAGTTTATTTTATCATTGCCATCCCGCATGTCAAAGTCCCAACAAAATCAAAATTCAAAAAACAAATCAGCGATGTCAGCAATTGAAAAGAGAAAGTTGCAAAAACAGCAACAAGCTAAAAACAACAACAACGGCAACAGCAACAGCAACAAAATAAATAACTTCTAGTAAGTTGAAAAGTCGAAAGCCGTTAACAGAGCGACCCAGAGGCCTGGTCCGGGTCTTAAAGTTGCTCTTGGTCTCGGGAGTCTGTCTGTCTGTCTATCCGTCCGCCCGTCCCATTGGAGATCGTATTAGCTTTGTAAGTAGTTCATCCGTACTCGAGCGACTCCCACAGCTGCTGATAAGAGCTAGCGGGTGGGTGTTGGCAAGCAGGTATAAAAAACAACAAAAACAACACAATAAAACATTTTCTTGTAGCTGGTCGAACGAGTTTTACAAATTGTCAACGCTTTGCTTTTGGCAAATAAAATCTGTGGGCAACAAAAACTAGTTTGCCGCAGTGTACATTAGCTGTTCAGTATCTATGTATCTGTATCTCTGTGCAACATAATTTTGTCATTACCAAACGACATACACACACAGAGAGAAACACACTCATGTGTATATGCATATGGTCAACAGATGTTAAATAAATAACAACAAGACTAACGAAAACGAGCTGCGAGATGTGAACATCCAGGTAGTCTGTCTTTATGGTCCTGTGCCACGCCCCCTACCGCCGTCTGCGTCGCACGCCCTGTGTTGATTTTTGGCTCTGTTTCGTGTAACTGTTGATTTTCCTCAGTGTTTACTTTGGCAAAGTCACATGCGTGGGATGGCGCGGTAACTAAGACACGCCTTATACACAATCGATACACTTATTACCATTCAGATGTAATCATAGAATGCTCTCTTCACTTGGATCCCCCTGACAGAGTGCAGCCATATCGTAAGTGGGGTCCCGTTCGTAAAGCGAGACAAAAGAAGAGTAAGAATTTAACAGAGAAGTAGAATAATAACAGAGGCCGCAGCAACGGAGCGGGAGAGTGATAGCGAGACAGACCTCGACGAAGTGGCGCACAAAAAGGAAGTAACTAAAAATAACAAACAACTGGCAGCGCGTCGCTGCGACAGCGCCGTCGACGTCGACAGCAGTGACTTTGGGTTCTCTGCAAGGTGGAATGAACTCAAGATCAGGCAGAGAAGCGACTTTAAATATAGAAAGCAACAGCAACAAAGTTGCGCTTATTGAGGGAGGGGGAAGAGAGAGAACAAAAGAGAGAGTGCTGCTGCTCGGCATAATTGAAGCTGGCATTCACAGACGTACACGCACACATATGCATATGTATATATGTATGTAAGTATGACTTACCTTCATCCAGGAGACGCTCAACATGCGTAAAGACATTTGGAAATGCGGCCAATTGCTTGCGATCCTTTAGCAATTGTGCCAAATAGTCGGCAATGCTTTGTGTGCTCTGTTGTTGTTGTTGTGGCGTCATGTGCTGTGGCTGTGGCACAACTTGCGGGGGCTGTTGTTGTTGCTGCTGCTGCTGCACAACAGCAGCGGCTGCGGCAGCCGCAACGGCAGCGGCGGCTTGTTGTTGCAATTGCTGTTGCACAACGGTCTTGTTCTCACAGACACTCATTTTGTTTTTGTTTTCTGTGTGTGTGTATATGTGTTTTTTTAAGCTTTGAACAATTGTTTACTTTGTTGCACAATATTGTTGTTCTTGTTGCCGAAATTCTTTTTTAATGAGTATTTAACTTTTCGGCTCTTTCTCTGTTCTGTTTTTTATATTTGCTTTTTTTACGTATTGCACAATTGCTAAACAAAAGACTATTTTTTTCTTTGCTTTAACACGCTTCGATTTGTTGTTTTTATTGTATGTTTGTAGTTACTGTAAAAAAGACACAAAATTGTTGTTGTTATTGCGAGCGAAATTCTCAATAAATTGTAGGCGAGAGCGAACAGCAGAAACAGATTGAAAACAACTCCACCCAAAAAGTTTGAGAAAATACGAACAAAAACAACAGCAACAACAACAAGAGCAACAGCAGCAACAACGAGAGAGAGCAAGTCGAAAATGAAGACAGAAAAAATTCCTCAGCACAGCAGCGGCTGCCTCTGATCGGCAAGAGGAAGAGACAGTCGCCGTCTACGTTTTGCCATCACATACAGCACACACACATCTACAGACAGTTAATTTGTATGCGTATGCGTATGTGGCTGGGAGCGTAGTCGTGAGCAAACGGAGATGAATGAAAGCAGAATGTCAAAATAGCTGCTCACTGACTCGCTCTCTGGCTGCTGCAGCCCCAAAGAAGTACAATAAAAAGAATGAAATTAATTTGTACATGCAAATGATTATTTATTTGCAATTAAATTATGTGAAATTCAAAGGAATATCTCCAGACAATTTAAATTTAAACTAACATAGCGGCACACAGAATAGCAACCATTGAAATTTCAATGTAAACGTTGAAAATTTCGCATAAAATATGCACATTTGCTGTTTGCTGCTGATTATATATTTGTTGTTGTTGTTCTATTCGTGGGGTTGTTGCTCTCATTTAGTTCGTTTCACATTAAAAAGTTCCATACATTTGCATTTGTTGCACACTGCGTTTATTAACTATTTGAGAATTCCTTTTCTGTTTATTAAAATTTTATTCGAGTCGGGTTAAAGGAAAAAACGCACGGATCTCGCCTCTACTTGAACGATTCTACCTATTTCTACAACTGAACCGCACGCAAAGACAGAGAAAAAGAAACTGAACGCAAAGCGCACAGACAAAAAAGATGTAAAGCAGAGAGCCAGTACGCCATTTTGAGTATAACAGCGATTTAACAGCACTGAAGATCACTTGCAGGCGTTGCCACATTGTGTGTGCTGCGCAGATGTTTAGCTTAATTAAGAATTTTGGCTTAAAACGATCTAATTTCCTTTTTTAAACAATAAGACATTCAGAATTTAATGAAATAATATGGAAATCATTGAAATTTGGACATGGATATATGTAAAAAATAGATTAAGGGCTATTTCATGAAATAGTTTGTACCAGGTGGCAGCGCTAAGTACATTAAACATGCGCCGCTCGCAGCTGCCATCTCGCTTGCTCTCATTTGGTTAAGCATATTTGGCGCGTTGGCGTCAATTTGAATTATGGAACACTGAGCGTGGAGGCATTAATTACGTACGGAAATTGTTAACAGGCAAACGAATGCGATTAGAACCAAACACAAAGTATGTTTATTTTTGTTGTTGTTAAGTTATGTGGGCATTTGGCCAAAAGCATATGCAAATTATGCCCGTACTGGCTTGATGGAAATGTTCACCGGGCCGAAAGCCAAATGTTGGTGTTAAACTTGCCTTTGAGCCAAATGCTCAAATATTCGAAATGTATGTGGGAAAATTGGCATTCGCATGCGATGTGGATGGCGATGGCGATGTGGACGTGGATGTGGATAGCGATGGCAATGTAGATGTGGATGGCGACGCACCATATAAGCGACCCTGGACAGTTACAACTTTTACTTTCCACAGCAAATGCGTTTCAGATGTTGAATGTGTCTGTGTGTGTGTGTGTGTGCAAAGGTATGTATGGATATGTGGCCGGGCTTCCGTGTATTCCGCAAAAAGTCAACACCAGCAGGCCGCTTTGCACTTACACAGCACCCGCATGCACTTAAAAAGAGACGAGAAAGTTGCCAATCGATGTTAGTGGAAAGCAGGCGCCCACCGACCTGGCCAACAACTTCATCAGCGCCCAGGGGCGTCTCTAAGGTCTGTGGAGGGGGGGCAGAGAAGCAGGGAGAACAGAGCTGCGAAGAGTGAATAAATTCTCTAATGAAACACTTTTAATTTAAATATATATATATATATGTTATTCATTATTTAAACATTTTCAACTATTGAAATTATCAACTATAGAAATTAGTTAAGATTTCATCTTCACTATATTTTAAATCAATTAAAACAATTAATAAAAGATATTCAAAGGCTGGATTTAAAAATAAATCAACTATATTTTCATATAAATCGATATTGTCTTTAGTGAGATTATTAAAATATATCTGAAATACTGTATATACTGAAAATGTATTCCAATTTATTTTTTTTTAAGTTCCAAATTTAAATACTTCTCTAAAATATAAGCCAAATTATGCCCATATTGTTTGGTATTATTACTAAAAACTGCATCAAGTACTTTCAAACTGAAACATTGGATATTAATAGCAATTAAGTGTGTAAAAATGTTATTTTAACATTTCCACAATTCTCAAATCTTTTGAGAATTTCTATAAATTATTCAGAATTTTGATTTAAAACCGAATCGAAAATAAAAACTGACCAAAGTCATTGCCCCAGTTGAATATTTTTCTATATACGGCTCTGTCTGCACCTCCCGCCCCTTGACCCCTTTCCACACGCCTCTCTGTATGTGTGTGGGCCGGACCCGGCATTATGTTCGTACACCTAGTCAAGATATTTTATTGCCATTGAATTATATGTGTCACGTAAAGATTTAGACATTGTATCATTATTGTTTTTCGATTCATAAAAACAGCCAAAACCTATTTTGATGTTTACACCTACACAAGCACACACACACACACACACAGGCACACACAGATACGTTAACATAAAATCGTATGGAAATGAATAAAGAGTCACATAATTTGATCCGTGGGCCGTTAAGCTGTAGGGCTTTTGAATGTGGGCCACATTTTTTTTTTTGGTAGCACTTTCAATTGTTTTGGTTTTTGAAAAGAAACGGCTTTTATGCTTTATGAAAATGGACCAAATGGCAGCGACTGATTTTCACACAACGCTGTGAAAAGCCTCGTTCCCCCCTTTTCGGCTTTCCACCGCCAATTTCCCTTCTCACTCAACCATTCGAGCGTGAGTTATGACTTTTCGACAGAAATTGCATTTAAAATGCATTTCAATTGCTCGAACGTGGCAAAAGAACCCAAAAGTCCCAAACCCATAGTATGGTTCAAAGACATATTAGGAAGTTGCCCCGGCAACAGATTGACAAACAGCCCAGACGCACTGTGCCACAGAAAGTGTGGCAAATTGAGTGGCTGGGAAAATTACTTAAAGCCGGACTATCTCTACTAGCTGAAGTCTTACAAAAATGCTTTTGAAGGATTTTTACAAATTTATTTGCAATATTAAAATAAATGCAATTTGTTTGGTGTATCACAGGAATTCAGTTAATTTAAAATGTAGCTAAAACTGATTTATGTTTAACAATGAGTACATATATTTCATTTCTATTTCTTTTCAAGTTATTCAATAAAGTTCGTTGTCTATTTTTGTTTTTGTAAAATTTTAAACGACAACGATTTTACGAGGGAAGGAAATTCAAATTATTGATAGGGAACTTAGTAGTAGTTGTAGTTATAAATAATATGTAGTTATAATATGTAATAATATGTATTAATTTAAGTTTGCTGAGTTTTAAAATAATTCAGAAATATTCTGTAAAATATTTGCAATAGTTTATCTCATTTAATATTTATAATTAATACAAAATAAAAAATTAATGTGACGATTTTCTTTTATACATAATTTTTACCCAAGATGTAACTATTTTTATGTTTTAAATTATCTTTTTCTATAACGAATAATGAAATTTATAATAATATTATTTTAATGTTATTAAGACTTATAGTTATAATTTATTTGTATTAATTGTGTCTTTATAAATTAAAAAAATCATTCAAGAATATTAGACAACTTTTGTATTTATAAAATACATTTTACAATACAATAAGCGTTCTATGACCATTCAGAATTTAACTGTTGCCTTGAGGTTTTTTCAATAACTAATAAATAATGCCTTAAACTCAGTATGTAACTTAGAATATATTTATAAGAAATCGAGTCGAAAGTGCAACGCAATTTAAAGTGCTCAACTATTATTCGATCAATAATCAACTTCCATGAGTTTTTCAAATTAATGCTTGCCACACTTGCAACACTGTACGGATGTGTGTACCTCGACAGTTTCCAGCAGTTTTCCGTCTGGGGAACAATATTTCACACTCAATTTTGGCCAGTTCACTTCCAGGTGAATGCAAATTTGTTGGCCATTTTGGCAATTGCTTTGACGTTAGCCGACAAATTATGCACTTGCTTTTGGGCCAATTTGCAATTGACACAGAAAGCGGGCAGCGTGTGTTTTGCCACTTTTGTATAATTAGTAGCGGCATATTGGTTAAAAGCCAACTTTGTTGGCTATTTAACAGCCTGTTAGTTGTTGTTGTTGTTGTTGTTGCTATTACGCATGCAACACCTCGTTGCGTAGGCGTCCCCTCAACTCATGTGTGTGTGTGTCTCTCTGAGCCAAATAAAACCAGCTCCAACACCCACACTAACCTGGCCAACAGCTTCTACAGGTAGTCAACGTATCGCAGTTGCACATGCTCGATTTTCTTACAGGTTTTCTAAGCGTTGTCGCATTGAACAATAGCTTAAATAACGTCTCCCAGTTAAAGCTTATTCTATATCGAATTTATTGTTATTTATTAGATATTAAGATGACGATTTAATACGTTATTAAATAATCTTCTCATTTATGGGGAAGTTTAGCAACTTAAACAGGCTTAAATGGTATCAAAAAATGCATTTTAATGATAATTGATTAATTTTAAGAAAGAACTTTCTCTCTATTATACTATAGAAGGATTTGAAGATCTTTTGTTATTCAGAAGTTAATAAAATTAAAGACAATATCTGTTTATAATTTTAAATTGATCAATTTATAAATTGCTTCAGATCTTGTAACAAAATTATTCAAAGAAACGCATAAATAGATTTAAAACTCTTGAACCCTGCGGTTCCATCAGGTGAACGGCTTTTCTTAATACATATATTTTATTTTTAATCAATTGCTTAAATAAAGTAAGCTCTCTTTTTGACCACACGATTTCTGGCTAAAATCAATTATAAACGGTGTCAAAAGCTCGAAGATCTCGAACTTTTTATACTAAGTACGGCATATTTTATTCAAGTACGGTTTTGTACTTCGCTCTTACCCAATATATTGATTATCAGGGATCTTATAGGATGTTTTTACGTAATTAAAATATTTAAGACTAGTTTAACCGAGTTATTGCCATTTAGTTCTGATATAAGCTTAATTTAGCAATAATTTCTTGAATGCAAACTTATAAAATACATGATTAACTCAGGAAATTTAAACTATAATTTAATAAAGATATAACTTTGCTTAATAAAGTGAAGTGAGAGCTTCGGACATTTCCCGCTACCCTTTTCATTAATCCGTTTTTAATATTTGTCTTTTCATTAGCATTCAATTAATACAAATAATTAAGTTATCAATGCAAACTTTCAGACAAAGTTGTTGATGCTAAGCTCTTGATTAAGTCGGCTTTAAATAGCTTCCAAGGCAATTAATAATCCCTTACCACTTTCTCATTAAGCTGTTTTAAAAACTTTCAAAGACCTTAAGCAGTTTCCACTGCACTTCTTAGTTGCAGTAAGTTTCTTAGCTTTTCTTGCCATTCATTCAATTTTCATTCATGAAATCCCAACTCTACTTATTATACACACTCACACACGCTTGGCGAATCACTCATGAATATACTATTTAAACGCATGAATGAATTTGAAGTTGAGCACCAGCATCAACTTGAATCCATTCACAAGCATTTGTTGACTTGATTAGCAAACGTCGCCGTTGTGGCAAGTTGCATGTTTTTACTAACCATAGTAGTTTTCGGCATTTGAAACGCCCACAACAAAATTTCAAATCTATTAATTTGTTGGTATCTAAGCCCAGTTGACTTTTCTGGCTGGTTTCATTAAACAGCACATTAATTTCTTGATGCTGTTTTTTTTGGACAGCTCCAAGCAGCGGTATGTGGATGTGGAGTGGGTGTCGTGGGTTGTTGTTTAACGAGTTTTATTAGAAAATTGTTTACAGCTTCAATGCTATTTCAATTGACAGACAGCGGCGTCAGTGGGCGCCCAATAAATCCCATTGAACATTGCTCAATTGCGACTTGCGCCGTTTGCATGAAAAACTGTTGCACTTTGGGTGGCGATGCCCCCAAAAAAAAAAAGGAAATTTAAATTAATCTTGCATACAAGTACATTTTAGAAATAGTTGTGAAAAACTGTAAAGTTGCAAACAAAAAAGATTTGGTACAAAAATTGAATTTTCCAATCCCTTATATGATATACTAGCAGTCTAATTTCTACTAAAGGTTGTATAAAATTGGTTTAAAAACAAATGTTTTAACGTTTTGTTGAGATACCTTCAAAATGATAGATACATAAATATTACTGAGAATGTATTTTATATAAAACCATGGTTTTTAATTGAACGTTGAACTATGACAATTTTAACCAAATGTAGTAAGAAATTTTAACCAGAGTTTGTCATATAAAAACTTAATTTTGAACTGTTTGATCCGATGTTAGCTATAAGATCTAGTAGTCCGATCCTAGCCAAATTTTGGTCAGAATGTAAAAAATATTATGTTAATTATATTGTTTGTGTGTTTTGTGGAAATATCTTAAGAAATAAAAAGGGTATCAAGCAAAACCTTGATTTTGAAACGATCATTTATATGACTACATTTGGGGAGGACGTAACGTTACGATATGTGAGTTTTGTTCAAATATCTCAAGAATCTAACAAGTATTTAACATTTTCTACCGATTCCTATGACAGTATAGTAATAAAGTAAAATATAAACCAACCGAGATTGACATGCGTACTGCCTGCACAAAAACTTCAAAACCTATCCTAAAAATGGGAAGACTAGTTTGCAAATCTTTCAAACAATAATTCATACCGATACATAACTTAACCGACATTGACACAAATAAAAGGTAATCATGCAAATATGCGTTTAACTGTCAAACCCATCTATATCTTAATTATTAAAAATATTATCGACTATTTATATCATATACAAAATAGACTGCAAATTCAAGTTTCAAAGTAATATACCCAGAAAATAGTATTCAAATTAAATGAATATTCTTGACAGCAAATATAATATATGGTAAGTCGCTTACTTCCGCGGTTGCAGCTCAATATTTATACTTTGTAGGGATGGCCACTCCTCGTCCAATACGTTACACATTTTGTGACTTATTTAAAATACCCTCCGCAAGCGTATAAAATTAATGCTGACCGTCAATAAACTGGAACTGGAACAGTTTAATGAAAAATTGCCAAAAATAAAAAATAACAACCAACCAAGACGTTTTCCATATTTGGCACAACTCGCTAAATGTTCAACAAACAAGCCACAAATAAGGCAATGCCACATCCGTGTGGGCGTTGCAACGCCTTATGTCGCGATCATGTGATGATGATTCGAAATATTGTTATTTTTGGTGAAATGAAGACACACTTATGTACATTTGGGTACATTCGGACATGTAGTTGTTATTATATAAAAGTATATGGTTTATAGATTTAATGCTAAACAAACTAACGCATAAACTTCTTGGCCTGATCACGATTGACCTGCTTGAAGACGCGCTGCTTCGAGTTGCCGTCGTTCATCTTCTTGTAAAAACCGAAACCACCGCCGCCCACACGCTTCTCGGGACGCTCTCGCTTGGCCGCGCCCACCTTGAGGTCAACCACGGGCGGTACGAGGAAGCCAAAGCTTTTGGACACCGCCTGCAAGTCGAGTGTGTTCACATTGAATATCTGTTTCAGCTGATGCGAGTCGTAGGCGCGCACATAAGACTTGAACGCCTCCTTGGCCGACTGATTCAGGAAATAGTTCTTTGAAATAAGCTTCTCCAACTGCAAGCGAGTAGAGAGATTATGAGAAATGTTGAAATACTGGCATAGTCAAAGTTTACACCCACCTGCTGCTGTATGTCGGCAATCTTTTGCCAGGAGAACTCAAATTCATTGAGCGGCACCTTGGCAGCCTTAAGATAACGCAAGAATCCCAATTCCTCTGGCCGGAGCATTAACAGAGCATGTCCAGATGTGCCCGAACCACGTGCGGTACGTCCAACACGATGAATGTACTCCTTGGGATCATCTGGCGGATCGTATTGCACAATCCAGTCGACCTGCGGTATGTCGAGACCACGAGCTGCCACATCCGTGCAGAGCAGAATTCCCGTCTCGGCATTGCAGAACTGAAAGAATGTCGTCGTGCGTTTCGTTTGCTTCTGTTTGCCGTGTATGGAAGTCACCGGCAGATCGATATAGTTGAAGAGCTCGTGATGATACTTGACCGACATGCAGGACGAGAAGAAAACCATGACCTTCTTCTTGCGATTCTTCTTGAGGAACGTGAAGAGCACTAGCAAACGCTTCTCTGACGGGCAGACAATGTATCCCTGCTCCAGTCCCTCAACCGTTGCCGTCTCCTGGTTGTCGTGCACACCCACATAGATGGGCTCCTTCTTCAGCGCCAGCTTGGACAGTGCATCGATGCGTTCCGTCTGTGTGGCGGAGAATAACATGGTCTGACGACGCTCTATAAAAAAAAGAGTTGAATATTAAACAATGTATATTAATAGGTAATTCTATCTCTTACTGGGCAATAGGTTGATGATCTGCTTGAGCTCCTCCTCGAATCCAATCTCCAGTATACGATCCACCTCATCAATAATCAGGCACTGCAAGTTTTTGTACAGGAAGTCCGGTGAGTTCTGCAAATGATCCAACAGACGACCTGGCGTGGCCACCAGAATGTTAATGCCTTTGCCCAGTTTCTCGCTCTCCACCTGACGATTGGAGCCACCCATGACCAAGCCGTAAGTGTGATGATGATGCGCCATCAGCTCTTTGAGCACACCAAACGTTTGCATGGACAATTCTCGTGTGGGAGAGATGATAATCACGCCAGTGCCATTGCGGGGCATAAAACGCAGCTTATTAATCAACTCCACGGCGGGTATGAGGAAGGCAAGCGTTTTGCCCGATCCCGTTTGGGCAGCGCCCACCAGATCTCTGCCCTTGAGCAACGGCGTTAGTGACTTGGACTGGATTTCGGTCATTTCGCTGAAGCCCATTTCGGTAATTGCACGTAAAGTGGCTTCGGAGACGGCTCCTTTCAAGGAAGCGAAGCTGCGATCATCGGAATCACGTTGGTCCAATGCAGACAATGAAGATTCCACAGAGAAGGGCGTAAAGTCCTCTTCATCCGCGGGTTTGCCATTTGTTGCCGCCTTTGTCTTTAGTTTGGGTTTCTTTGCTGGCGCAGGTTCCTCTTCCTCAGAGTCCTCCTCCTCTGATCCTGGCGAATCAGCAGCTGTAAGTGACATAACATTATTACCATGGAATTCTTAACAAGTAACAACTTGCAATTGCAAAGCTTTTTCAGTTGTTTATTTAATTGAATCTCATTTCTGCACATGGCAACATTAACTCGTTGCTCCAGTGCAGGTCAAATTCGCCTTTAAATCATCATCAATGCAAGCATTTCCTTATCATTGTTACACACGAACCTTCACTATCTATCTCCTCATCGTCATCATCATCCTCTGCGTCACTTGCAATCTCGTCATCCTCTTGATCATCGGAGTCCGACTCGGAATCCGAGTTTGCCACCTGAATTTGTGGCTTCTTCTTTTGCTGCTGTTTCTTTTTGGGTTGTGGTTGCTCCTGGAAATCGTCTTCCAAATCTTCTATGCATATTATGAGGCATTGTTTTATTTATGATTCAAGTAATTACTAATTCATGTACAAACCTTCATCATCATCCTCTACAGGTCGCTTTTTTTGAGGTTTCTGCTTGTTAGGTTTGCCATTGCCTTGTTTTATTGCGATTGATTCCTCAGCTGCCTGTTTGCCTTTACCCTTTTTCTGCGAGAGTTCCTTCTTCATTTTCTCGCGCTTTACAATTTTCTTCATTAGCAGCTTTTCTCTGATCGACATTTTAAGTAAATAATGAAGTTTATGCAGCTATATAAAAAACAATTTATAATAAAACAACCGCGCACGTGTTAGAGAACACGATTTTGCCATTCACACATAAAGAACGATATTTTACAGCTGTTAGCTCTGGCTGGTTGTATCGATATCTCTAACATATTCGATATATTTCTTATCGATATTTGGGTAAGGGAAAACTCGTTTCTTGAAACATATTTCACATAAATATAATTTAGTGAATTAACTCAACCAAAATTAAAATAGCTAATATTTAATGGGAAAAAAGATTATATATTTAATTTAAGTTACAAATCAAATCAAACATGGTTTATTTACATTTAAATAAAATAAGTTGTGGCTGAATTGGAAGAATGTATTGCAATAAAAGAAACAAGATATTCTATTTAACTGTAAAGTCTGTTATAAACAGTAGAAGACAAGAAATTAAATATAAAATTAATAAAATACTTTGCTGATTGTTTTAAATTATTTAGTGTGACCAGATTTACCATATTTGCTCTGGGCGCACTGCACATTTTGTATGGTGCAGCTGATCTAATCTAATTTAGTTTCAGGAATACCTTTAATGCATACGATGTTTTGTGATAATAGCAGACTACTGCCACAATTGCCATTCACAACGATTGGCCTAAAAAAGCCAACTTGATGGAAATTTCTATAAACGTTTTTGTTTTCATATTGTATACTTTAGTGGTTTTATATTTGCAACATTTTGTCAACAAATACACGGAGTTCGTGCGCAGTCTGTAGATGAGTATGCTGGGACTGCAATCCTACGGGAGCTCCTCCGAGGGCGAATCGGACGGCGAACAATGCCAGAAGCAGGAGTCGGAGGCGGCATTGCCCGCGCATTTACAGCCCGTGGACAAAACACATTCGCTATCAACGGCCTTGGCTGTTTGTGCGGCACCCGACGTAGTGCCAATGGGTGCGGTAGCCGTATCACGAACTCTCGATCCAACGCTCAAGGAAGTCGCCTACAATCCACGCTACGATGAAATGTATGCGCCTGTTAAAGGCCCAGAGCATCCGAATCTGACGATGCAGCAGAAGGCGCCGCGAAACACACTCGCTGGTTACGTGGAGAAGGCGCACATCAATGCCTTTGAGTTCGAGAATCAGCGACGCACGTTCCACACCTACGGCTATGCCTTGGATCCCACTGTGGATGAGGAAGCTGATGGCAAGTCATTTGTGGGAGATCTTCAGTCCGCCTACGATGACAATGGCAAAACAGTCTTCGAGGCGCCAAAGCCGAAAAAGATGCGCAAGCAAGAGAAAAACGATAATCCCGAGGATGTGGAGGGCTTCCTGGGGCCATGGGGTAGGTTCGAGAACGAAGTCACCGTGGCCAAGCCAAATGAACAGGAACGCGCCGAATTGGACGAACTGCTCTCAAAACGCCACAAGCGAGGACGCATTCCCGAGGACAAACCGCTGGAGGAGAAGTCAACGCTGCACAGTAAGTACTCTTGGTACTACATTGTATCTAATACATATGTATAACTGTGTTGTCAACATTTGAGCAGCATAAAATGATGTTTTCAGTGGGGAAAAGCAGATTTTTAATATATCGTATATATAAATACATTTCTCCCATTTCCATTGCAGTCAAGGATGCCTACGATTACCAGGGACGTTCGTATCTGCATGCTCCTCACGATCTCGGCGTAAATCTGCGCTCGAATGCGCCGCCGCCAAAATGCTTTCTGCCCAAGGCGCACATACACACCTGGACGGGACATACCAAAGGCATTTCCTCCATTCGCTGGTTTCCTAAGACGGCGCATTTACTGCTATCCGGTTCGATGGATTGCCGTGTTAAGCTGTGGGAGGTTTACGGTGATCGTCGCTGTGTACGCACCTTCTCCGGCCATCGACAGGCAATCAAGGATATTGCGTGGAACAACAAAGGCACCCACTTTCTGTCCGCCTCGTATGATCGCTACATAAAACTGTGGGATGCGGAGACGGGCGATGTTGTCTCCCGCTTCACTACCCGTAAGATGCCCTTCTGCGTCAAGTTTCATCCGGACAATGGCAAGCAGCATCTATTTGTGGCCGGCACCTCCGACAAGAAGATCATCTGTGTAAGTAAAACAAATCCATAAGTTAAATCAAATCTTTACTAATTCTGTAATTACTCCATAGTGGGACACGCGCAGTGGAGATATTGTTCAGGAATACGATCGTCATTTGGGATCGGTCAGTACGATTACGTTTGTGGATGATAATCGCAGATTTGTGACCACATCGGATGACAAATCCATGCGCATCTGGGAGTGGGACATTCCAGTGGACATGAAGTACATTGCGGATCCGACGATGCACTCCATGCCGGCGGTTACCTTAGCTCCCAATGGCAAGTGGATGGCCTGCCAGTCGCTGGACAACAAGATCGTAATATTCTCCGCACTGAATCGTTTCAAAATGAACCGCAAAAAAACCTTCACCGGACACATGGTATCCGGCTATGCCTGCCAGCTGGACTTCTCGCCGGACATGAGTTACCTAGTGTCCGGCGACGGCGATGGCAAATGCTACATCTGGGATTGGAAGACTACGAAAATGTACAAGAAGTGGCAGGCGCACGAGGGCGTCTGCATCAGCGCCTTGTGGCATCCGCACGAGGCAAGCAAACTGGTGACTGCCGGCTGGGATGGGCAGATTAAATATTGGGATTAATTGATCGATTATTTTCTAAGCACAAATGTATAAACTTAACGGATTAAATGAGATGATAAACCGAAGATGATAAATTTAAATATATGGATTAATTAATCGTTTATTTTCCAAGCACAAATGTAAGATGGAACTGAATGAGATGATAAACATAGAATGATAAAATTATGTATGGGGACTAATTGATTTATCGTTTTTAATGTATACATGTATAAATTATCTAACTATAAACTGACTAAATGAGAAGACAATGTTTAGACTTTGGATGTTTGAGCAGATTAAATTCATATTATTCAATTTATAAACACAAAAATTGTTGTTATAAAAGTTTATATACATTTTTCTACGTTCATATGCATATTCTTCTATTATTAAAATATGCAAATAATTTGTTAAAGAGCGGACAAAAATTTAAATCAATTTTATAGTGTAAAATTAGTATAAATATGAAAATTATAAGGTTTACCTCCTGGAAATTCTTTGTTTACATTTAGAGTTCGGTTATTAAGGGGGGTCAGTGCTTTGCAAACTGTACTATACAGTGACTGGAATGATTAGTTTAAATATTTCTCTAAATAGATAATTAGTATTTTAAGCAGAAATGTTTAAAATAGCTGAGTAAATGGAAAAAACAACAAGACGCATTTTCGCTTTCTTAAACATTTTCTTTATTTACATTTTGATTAAGAGCATATTTATAAAAAAAAAAAACTATTATATGACGCTGGGTTGATCATTGACATGTCATTCTAAAATAATTCAAGAAAACCATTAAGAAAAACTCTTGTAAACACCCGAAATAAGTAAACAACGATGAAAATCAGCTTTGTTTACATTTTATATGGGCAGCTGATAACAGAGCGCATGCGCAGTGCTTGCCAAACCATGCAATATGGCGCTCAAACTGGGAGTCCACCCCGAGGGCACAAAACATATGCGATTGCCAGCTAAAATCAATACTTTTTCACAAAAGCAAACCAAACAGTGCAGAAATTATTCGAAAATTCGTAGCAATTGCATATAATTAGTGCAATTGAATGTTTAAAGTGCTATCTGAACTGTAAAGACATTTGCAGTTGAAAATAATGTGAAAATTGTGGAATTAAAGTGAAATAAATATTGAAACCAGCAGCAGACAGAAAACTTCCACTTCACACAAACATGGCCAAGCCGCCGACAGACACCTCGGGATTGGGATACGCCTATCATCTGCCCTCTGGCGGCATCTTGCTGAGATTGAAGAATTCCCTTTCCCAGTTCAGTGATTTATTCAGCGAATTCAACAAATACATTTCGCCCGCCTTCTTTCACGATCGCTGCGAGCGATCCGTTCACATGCGGATGTACTCGATGCACAAACGGGAGTTTGTCATGGTTTTCCTCGGCTTCTTCACCTGCTTCGGACTGGGCATCATCATCGGACTGACGGGGCCGCCCATTACAACGACAGACGCACTGACGGCCCAACAGATTCTGGCCAATACCACGCTGGCCCAGAGTAAATCGGTGCTGGCCACCGGACCATTTGCCATGAAGTCTCCGCTGATGACGACGTATTCGCAGCAACTTTGGCTGATTGCCAAGCTGGTGACGGATAACAATGATGGTGAGAGATTAATTCGATTATTTATTTGTTAATTTATTTATTTTGTTATTCGCAAATAACTATAATTCTGATAAATATAAATATATATCTACTTATTTATTGAAAATACATATAAGTTTATATAAATGATAAATATAAGATTCTTAATAGACGATCTTCCATTTCCTGCTGCCTTTCTCTTACCAGATGAACGCTATGACAAGAGTTTCCAGATCAGCGTCTCCATCGATGGCATCAGTGATCAGCATAAACCTCTAACTGTCCTGGGGGCAAGCATGGCCCACAATCGCACGAGGCATTTGATTTGTGTCCGCAACGATTGTGAGGAGTTTACGGTCATGCATTTGGGTTTCCTGGATTATGCCCATTATATTATAACGGTGCGTTTCCTGGGCTTGGAGTCGTTCCATCAGAAGTACAACATCCGATCAATTACGTTCTATGTGAGTAGCTATGATAGGTATAAGATAATTAAAAGTAAAAACAAAAATTATATTTCAACATATTTCCAGTTCAAAACATACAGTCCAGAATTTACACAGATTGAGATCTGGTTTAGGTTCATCTTTCTGCTCTTCACCTTTATAGTCATTGTAAGTTTCTGTTAAGGCACTGTTAAGATTCTGATAGCAGTGTCAAACATTTCTTGCTCTGGTTAAACTGCTGCTAACACTGCGAAGCTCTCAATAACATTTCTTTATCTGTTAATAGTGCTGGTATGCTCACACTTTGCGCAAGTATCCGGTTTACGACTGGTCTATTGAACAGAAATGGATCTCTGTGCTGCTGCCTTTGTTGCTCCTCTACGATAGTGAGTATCAAATGGATTCTAGTTGAAGTAGTTCAATCTTCAATCTTATCTTCTTACAGATCCCTTCTTTCCCTTGATATTTCTGATGAACTCCTGGCTGCCGGGAATGTTGGATGCCGTACTCCAGGCCACTTTTCTGTGTGCCCTGCTGATGTTCTGGCTGTGTATCTATCATGGATTACGACAGAATGAACGACGCTTTGTTAGCTTCTATCTGGTCAAGATTATCGTCGTACTCCCCATTTGGTTGTGTGCCATTGTCTTGGCCACTTGGGAAAAATGCAACGAATTAAGAGATCCAACTTATAGTCATTTTGTAGATACCAAGAACTACAATGTGAGTGCTGTTAGAAACCCATTAATGTAATTCAATTGAAGTTAATACTCTCTCTTTTTACAGGGCCTTAAGTTGTTCTTCTACATTGCCTGCTGTATGTATGTGCTCTATCTGGGTCTGTTACTCTTGAGGGCCTACACGGAACTGCGTTCCATGCCTTACTTTGGTAAGTCGATATCTAGATACTTACAAATGAAATCCAATTGGTTGCTCGGGTTGGTTGCTCGGATTGTTTGATGAGGCAAACAATTTTGAAATTGTATGCTATTTATTTCTCTAAAGAGCAATAAACTAGTGCTTTCAGTTACGGTTCCCAATTTTAATCGGTTAATACCGGTTAAGGGTTATGGTTTCGATAACGGTTTGTAGTCCTGGTCACAATATTATATTACATTTCTTTTATTTATCAGAAAATTATAATATAAATTGAAAAATTGCAAATATAACAAGTCGAACAGTCGGAACCCCGACCGTAATATACCCTGTGGCTTTCAAATTCACTCCGCGTGTAATTCACTTGAAATTTATTTTTAATTTGGGCGAAGGGGGCGTGCTTCGTAATGAAATTTTCTGGACACATCGACCCCAAAATATAGCTGTAAAATTGCTCTTGTTATGAGGTTTTGGAGCTACAAAACTGCTTTCTATAAGCTTTTAAGCTTTTAAGCTTTTACTTAATTTGTGGGCAAAGAGGGCGTCGCATCCAAAAAAAAAAGATGAACTTGATCAAGCTTCTAGCTCTTACTATCTCTGAGATCCTTTCGTTCATACGGACGGACCGACAAACCGACGGACATGGCTATATCGACTCGGCTATTGATGCTGATCAAGAATATATATACTTTATGGGGTCGGCCACGCTTCCTTCTGCCCGTTACATGCTTTTAACAAAGTTAATATACCCCACAGGGTATAACTAGATTACACATGTAACAAGCTGAATATTATTTAACATTTTAATTAGAGTCAAATAATAAATCATTAAACAGTTTCCACGAACCATAAATAATATAATTAATCTTTGATACTGTTACATCAATTAATGTAATCAATTAATTAATGCATTAATTAATTTCAACTTACATACTGTTTGCAATATTGTATTACACATCTTTTTAGTTATCAGCAAAACTTTGACCCAACATGTCATAATGCGTTGTTGTTTTGATTTATCAAGGATCACAAATATGAGTTATGATTTTTAGAAAATTAAATCTGAAAATATGATCAAAGATCTATTATTTTTAAATGGAAACACAGGATGAATTTGTATTATAGAAATAGATTTTAACCCTTATTTATATAATTAATATAACAACAAATTATGAAATAATTTAATTTGCTTTTAAAAATCTTAGAATAATTCGAATTTAAGACCCTGTACTAATAAGGAAGTAGCAAGGGTCTAATGAATTTGATAATATTCGGTATAGTCGATATAGCCATAAATATATACTGGTAAATACTTTTAAGAAACTATATATAACCCAATTTGGTATAAAAATGTATCAGGAAATATATATTCAATACGTATGTATCTATGTAGGAAATCCTACTGATTTTACTATTGCAAAACACGATTAATTTGAATCAAATAGCAAACCGCCCACCACTAACACATATAATAGATTTTTGTTTGCGATTATATTTCTTAATACTATATAAATGCTTGTTTATTCTACAATCAGTTCAAAATATGTTGATAACCGCCTTATAAAAATGTCGGGGTGATTTCTCAGAAAATCAGTTTATAAAGCTAGCAAGATGTATAAAGAAGTGTTTCTACTTTTGCTACTAGTAGTATTTGGTAAATATTCGAATAACTTATTTGGAAAACGTGTAAACTGATCTCTCTCTATCTTGTATAGAGTTATCTGGTGAAGTGTTCGGCGAGTGTAATATGAATTTTAATTATATTACTTACTCAAATGGTACACTCACCAAACTTGTTAATGGCAAAATGGAAATACAGCGACTTAGATCAGTTAATGAAGGCGAATTTCTGAAAGTACATTGTTCGGAATCTGGTCGTAAGTTAGTAACCCACGATATTAGGTGTAGGGATGGACACCTTCATCCGTTACATCCAATACCATGCGCTAAGCCAATCGATGCCAAAGTCTTAGAGACAACGTCACATCCATTATGCAGTGGGATCGTGTATCGTATTGGAATTGAAATTGAAACAGATTTCTTTGAGTTGTATCACACCTGTTACGATTTAGTGAATCTTCGATCAATATTTTCGAGTACTACAATCTATTATAAAGATATCTGTGAGTAGGAAATTAAGTAATAATAATACTTAAATTGACTCATCGAATTGTCTTTTTTAGATCCCCAAATTAAACGTCCCTTATTCACATATCATATTCCAAACTTATGGCCTGCGCACAACTCCTTCAGACCGCAATCCATTTACTCAACATTTCGTAAGATCTACGGTGATGATCAGGACTATATAACAAAAGACTCGAATGGCGGAATTCCATTATTGATTAATCGTGGACATCTTACTGCAGTGGGGGACATGCTCTTCAATGAGCAAAAGTTCAGCACCTTTCAATATGTGAATGTTGTTCCTCAGTTCAAGGAAATCAATGACGGCAATTGGAATACCATCGAAAGATGGATTGGCCGTTATATACCTGCTAATTCTATGGTGCACGTTCAAACTGGTGCCTTGGGTGTACTAAGTCTTCTAGATTTTAGAGAGGTACGCACCATGAAACCCGCCTACCTTATTCCCGATAAAAACCAGAATCCTGTGCCAGAGTGGATGTACAAAATTGTGCGAAACGCGAATGATGAGATGATTCATGTGTTTCTTACATACAATAACATTTTTAATGATATAAGACCGACAGCTCATCAATGCTGTAATGTTATCCAATGCCCTGAAAATCTTCGCCTGTTGAATTCTGCTAGACTTGGCTTCAGTTATTGCTGTAATCCCGAAATCTTTAATAATTGCTTAAGTGGTTCATCCAAAGTCGGAATCCAAGGACAACCACCCAAAAGGCGACCCATTGGTGTTTAAATATGTATTTGTATCCTCTTGAAATATATATGTTACTCGGTCGGTATAATAAGTAATAAAGAACATATCAAAATACAAAAGAAGATATCTATTTTCTGGCTTAAGCGTATGTCTTGATAAAACATTCAATACATATAAATTTAGTTTTAGATCATTCTTATTAACAATTACTGGACATATGAAGTCTGTGCAATGTCTAATTTGAGAACTCTATGTGAAATACTTATCTTCTGCTTTATTTTCAATTCTTTTTCCAGACATCCGGTTAAAGTTTCTCACGCTCTTGATGCTCTTCGTGCTGTCCATATCCATAACGGTGACCACTTGTCGTTTTGGCTTCGGCATTTTGGAGGATAACTTTGTGGCCACGCTGAATACCACCTACCGCAGTTCAGCGCAATTTATGTGCTTTTATGGGCTGTTAAATTTCTATCTGTACACCATGGCGTATGTGTATTCGCCTGATGGTCGCTTCGCACAGGCCGAATTGGCCGTTACCAAAGATAATCCGGCCATTTCCATGATCGACGATTCCGATGAGGATGTTGTCTACGGCTCCGATGAGGAGTCCCGCCGTCCCCTCACCTCCGTTGGGGGCGCTGGCAAAAATGATTACGACAGCGATTAACATCGTGTCGAGGGGGGAGCCTATCATATTTTAAACGTTAATGTTCCATAGAGCGCAAACTAAAGTGCGCCTCATTATTTGTACAAATTATGTATTCTACAAGTATAAACATTCAGCCAAGAGTTTTCGATTTCGTTAACTAACAAAAATATTAAGTAAATTTAACTATTTGTTGTAAATGATTTATTGTTTTTTATGGAACTTGTTCAATACACACTTTACTATACATCTTATTATCCAGACTCTCGTCCGATTTAAAGGATCGGCAGATTAAAGCCTCTTCTTTAATCCGAAAGGAGTGATACATAAATGTGTACAGATCTTAAGGGGTTAAAATTTAAGAGACCAAAGACTCAATCTAGTTTCCATATTCAACAAACTAATCTTTAAACATTTAAATATAGTTTTCAGCCCAATAATTGAAATGATCCTCCTCTTTGAGCTTAGGTTCGAGCACGCATACATAGAGTAACATAGAATGGCATTTAATTTGCCAAAACCTTCGACATCCTTTCTTGAATTTAGTTTCTCCGAAAAGTATGCTATATAAATTGGCAGCGATTTGTAAATATTACTAGAATTGAAAACACATATACTCAATGGCAGTTAAGTAGTTTAATTCTCTGACTTTTTTTATAGTCCTTTATAAAATTAAACTGTTAATCGTAACGATCCTCTTTCTCGTAGTATGCGATGAATAGAAACAGACATTGTAAGCGAAAAGTTTACCATTATTTTACTAGATTGTTTATTACATAATTAACACATTTCGCCAGGTGAATTGCAGGCAAACAAACAACTGCCTAGGCAGACTCGTTAATGCCAATTTTATTTTTGGTCAAGAGACCGCTGTCACCAACATCGGCATTGTAACCAGGGCGATATTTCATGCCGGGCGCCTGTTAAAAAAGATGCAAAATGAAATGAGAATGGAATTAAAACGAGATTTATCAACCATTGACTCACATTGAACCAGACATCGCGCCAAACTTTGCTGTCGTCGGCACTGCGCAGCAGCTCGGGCACGTCGAAACGGGGCACATTGAAGTAGCTCATTAGATCGGGCTTCTCGTGGCAGTATTTGATGCGAGCCTCGCACCAATCGTCCTCAAGATGGAAACGCCAGTCGAGCATTTTCTTGTTGTGGTGATCCTCCTCGTGCTGCTCGAAGTCCAGACGTTCGATGTCTTCGACAACAACCTCGGTTTCGCCACCCGATGACCAGTCGTAGATGAGGAGCTCGGCATGTCCAGAGATATCCTTGAGATACTGCTGCTTGTACAGAGTATCCAAATCGCGCAAATAGTCATCGGTGAATGCTGTCGATTTCACCTCATGCTCCAAGTTGCGTGCCTTGATCTGCCGCTGCACAGCACTTACGGGCAGATCCAGATAGATGACCAAATGCGGCTTAAGCAGCTCATTGATGGTGTTCTGGCGCAGTTCGTTGTACACAGAACGTGCACCACGGGACACATAGCCCTGGCGGTACATGGCCTCCATGAAGACAAAGTCAGAGTAGGGACTGCGCTCCAAGACGACACCCTGGCCGGTGGACAGAATGTGCTGCAGGGCATCAACATACTGCGAGTAACGCAGCATGTACATGCGAATTTGGAACAAAGCCGCTAGATCATGCTTGGGATTCTTGCAGAAATCACGAATATCAAAGCTGCGACAGCTGGGCGGCAACTCGGGATCCAATTTACGCATATCGAAGCCATATGGATTGATATACAATAGATCTAGATCGACGGCCGGATAATAGAGCATGTCCAGCTCCGCAGCCAGCTCCTGGGCGAATTTCGTCTTGCCCGCGGCAATTGGACCCTCGACGCAGATGACTTTTGAGTTCTCATCGAAGCGCTTGGATGTCTTGTCGAAGAAGGAATTAATCACGCTGTACTTCTTCGTCTTGTATGGATATGGTGCCACCTTGGGCACACGGGGTCCTCCCCGCATCGTTTTGCCGGAAATGTTGCACTTCTGCATGAAGGCGGCGGGCAGCGCATTTGTCTGTGCCTGCAACAGTGTGGCAGGTGCAGTGGCACTGCGGCTCACAAGCCGCGCCAGGCCAACACGGAACACGGCAGTCATGCTGCAAGCCAAAAAATTTCAATAATTACTTATACACATATTCAAAAGCATATTAATAACATTTTTGTTGGCATTTTGTGGTGTCTGCTGTTACATCACACGAGCATCGAATCATTCTGCTGCTTATATTTGTTGCTGAAGTTGTCGTTGACTGCACTTTTTATGTTGCAGTTGCCACAGAAAATATGCGTCCGCAAAGCCATTGACGAAAATGCTTTTACTTTTGCCAATATACATAATATTTACTTACTTTTATAGCGAAAATCTAAAATCTATCCAAAAACAATATCGGCTCAGGTGTTCGGTGTTGTTAAACGACTAACTCTTAAGCGCTAATCAACACTAAAGAACTGAGTTTCCAGCCTTTCTGATTTTATTGTCTTAAGTTTATTATTTGGTGAGTGCATAGTTCAATTTGCCATGAATATATTGTCAGCATTCAAAGTTATTACATTAATAAACATTTACACTGCACACATTTAGAAATATTTATTTTTCAATAGCCTGGCAACCCTGCGCGTAACCTCGCTGCATTTTGTCACTATTGTTCGCAACTGGCCTGCAACATGAACAGTAAAAACATCAATTAAAACTGTCTGCAAATTCGTTATAAATAAAGGAAACATTTCGGAAAGTATTCCAACTAAACATAAAAGTAAGTGGAATATAGTAAAAGTGTTGTCGTTTCACGAAATTCCCATTGCGAGGAGTTACGCAACTTGAGAATTTGCTCGTGACATATTTACAGAACTCAAACTGATGCAGTTATCTTACAGGAATTGCAATTTAAAGAATGGGCAACACAGCAATAACCAAAGTCCAAATGGAGGCGTCCAAGGGCATGGCAAGTGCTGACCATACCAAGCATATGTCCGCTGGAGGCTCGCCTCCGCCAGAATGTCCCATGCACCAGAAGCAGGGCGAAAACACATCTGCCTCGGCCGTACCGCCACATCCCAAAATGCAGGCCTCCGAGTGCCCGGTGAAGCACGACAATAGTGATGTGAATCCATTGAATATGATGCCACCGGCCAATCAACAGCCGGCACCAGATCAACCCTTCCCATTGCCCACAGATCGCCAGACATCGACCATACCGAAGGTAACCGAGGACGGCTCTGCGCAATTCTGGCAATATCCCAGTCAGCAAATGTTCTGGAACGCCATGTTGCGCAAGGGCTGGCGCTGGAAGAACGAGGACGTGTCCCAGAAGGATATGGGAGACATAATACGCATACACAATGCAAATAATGAACAGGCCTGGCAGGAGGTACTTAAATGGGAGGCGCTACACGCCAAGGAATGCGGCAATCCGCGACTCAAGAGCTTCGGTGGCAAGGCCAAGGACTTTAGTCCGCGTGCTCGCTTCCGTAGCTGGCTAGGGTAAGGATAAATCAACTGAATCGAAGATCTTGCAGAAGATATGTATGATCAAGTAGTGTCACTACTACATCACTACTGTAGTGATGCAAATTTAAACAGAACATTGGTCTTATCGATAAATTTAACGTTGTATTGTTATTGGGAATCGCCTTTACAACAATTTATTTCTCGATATTCCGATGTCTTCTCACATCACTATTTAAGCTTAGTGTGGCATATTTAAACCTTTTGCAATTGCCTAGAGTAACTTAAGTCATATATTTGCAGCTATGAACTACCTTTTGATCGCCACGATTGGATTGTGGACCGTTGCGGCAAGGATGTGCGCTATGTTATTGACTACTATGATGGCGGCTTGGTCGACAAGGATTACCGCTTTGCCTTGTTGGACGTGCGTCCCGCCATGGATTCAGTTGACAACGTCTGGGATCGTATGCGTGTTACGTACATGCGCTGGAAATACGAACTATTGGGGCAGTTCAATGATGCCGGGAACAGCAAGGTGCCGGCTGGTAGCGAATAAGTAATTTTCTAATATTGTAAACTGGACTAAATTAATCGAATGCAAAATGAACGTTAAACATCTGTTAAAAAACAAAGCAAATTGAAGTTGTTGTTACACTCGTGGAGAACAGGGTATATATTGGTCATTGTATCGAATATTACAGGCAGTTTTGATGTTTTTTGATCAGCATCAAATGAGAGCTAGAGCAACCAGAATTATATTAACCCTATTTACATCAGTAGTTTCTAATTGTTATCAGGCCAAGAAAAACTCAACCAAAACCACAAATATGATATCTTAATCGCATAAATATCGGATAAATATGGCGCTAGCCTTGGCTGTTTTAGTAAAAAATAATATTTAATTTGAGTAAAGGGTATCTCATAGTGCGAGACTCGGCTATACAGTGAAAGCAGCTTTTTTTGACTGGCACAAAAAGCTCATCATAAAGCTTTCGTGACAGCATACTGGAGAAATATTCCATTCAGTGTTGTACAGCGTAATTGTGTAATATTAATTATTGTGCTCTTACGTCACGTAAGATTGTCATACGTCGTAAATTGTTTCGAGTGGAGCTACAACGAACAGTCATAAATGTTGGCAGCCAGAATGCGTTTCGTGCAATATTTGCGTAAAGGTGACCTCGCCAAACGTCTTGGCCTGCTTGCCGAAGATCAGAAATCTCTGGTGGAGTTGACTGGTGTCGACGGTGTGCCGTGTGATTTGAAGACTTTGATTGCACAAAGTCCAAATCTGGAGGAGCTGGCGCAAAAGGCTCAAAAACAACCAAAGCTCGACATAAACGATGACGTCACGCTGCTGCCTCCGCTCACCGATCCGGGTAAAATTATTTGCATTGGCCTGAACTATCAGGATCACTGCGATGAGCAGAATAAACCGGCGCCCAAGGAGCCCATGTTCTTTAGCAAGTACAACAATACGTTGGTCGGGCCAAAAGACAATGTCATAGCTCATAAATCCTCTGACGTAGGTGAGAAAATATTCAGATAAGTGGCATATTACACGACATTCTTTGCTTATCAGAAAATCGACTGGGAAGTTGAGCTGGTGGTCGTCATTGGCAAGGTTGCCCGCAAGGTGACCAAGGAGCAGGCCTTCGACCATGTCTTTGGCTATAGCGTGGCCCAGGACATTTCCGCCCGCGACTGGCAGAAGGAGCGCAATGGTGGCCAGTTTCTTCTGGGCAAATCAATGGATACTTTCTGCCCACTCGGTCCCGCCGTGGTGCACAAGAGCCTGATCAAGGATGTGTATGATCTGCCGCTGAAAACATGGATCAATGGCGTGGAGAAGCAGAATGGCAATACGGGCAACATGATCTACAAGATTGACGATGTCATCAGCAGATTGACGGAGTGAGTCCTTCAGCTGCAGATACTTTGTTCCTTTAAAGCTAACTTTCAATCCTTTATAGGTCGATCACTCTGCTGCCTGGCGACATCATCTTGACGGGCACGCCCAAAGGCGTCGGCATGCATCGCAGTCCACCAGAGTACCTTAAACCGGGAGATGTCATCAAGACGGAAATTGTTGGTCTGGGCACGATGACAAACAATGTTGTGGCGTCTTAATTAAAGCTCAACAAATCACTTGTTAATACTGTTATTATAATAAACAATGTTGTGCATTTAATCAGATTTTAATTTACACCTTAAATGTTTTCGACTTGGTGGCAAAGTACTCATCGCGCTTGTGGTAAGGAGCATAGGGATCATCGATGTAGTGTCTGGGACGTCTCCAATAACTAGTGACCATCTTGTCCAGCAGCCAGCTCTGGCTGGCGTTGGTCAGCACATGCTGACGCAGGCGACGCTTCAATTCGTTGGACTTCTTGAACAGTTTCTTATGGCGACCAGAATGCGTTCTGATCCAGGCTCCCCAATCTAAGCGCTTGAAACGTTTCAGCACTGCTTTAACTGTCTTCCGCTTGCCTTTAATGAGTGAGAACTTTGTAACGCTGCGGGCAGGCAGGGCTGTTAGAGCCGGTAACTGCAACAGCATTGGTGCTGGCGTCAGACTGCAGGTGGGAAGCAGATTTGTTCTATTCTGGGCAGGAGCAGACGCCTTGAAAAATTGACTGAAACATGCTCGCTGCGTTTGCTGCAGCGTGAACGCCGGTGACACACGGCAAACGCTGCGAATTGCTGTCAACCAAACAAGTAAATATTGAAACAGGTAAAATATATGTTTAACTTACCACCTGTAACCAGTGAACGCAGCATATTGTGATTTTTAATTGATCAAAACGTTGACCAAACTACTTTTATGGTACACAGTCGCGTAACAGTCCAGATCGATCAGCTGTTCGGCATTAACAATGGCTAGGGCTGCAGAAACATCGAGGACTGTAGAATTGTGCGATAGTTCGTTGTTTTGTGACCATCAATTTATTTCATTACATTTTTTATAATGCTCATTTATTATTCTTTTAACAACTTTCAACTTTTGAACATGAATTCTCGTATTTTAATCACTTTCTAAGTTGTTTAAAATTTGGTTTTTATAATATTGTTGGAACCTTCGATATATCGATAGCTGAAACAATTGATATTAAAAACACTAGCTTTGCAGCCCTACAGTCCAGATTGATCAGCTGTTTGGCATTTACACATGCTCATTTATGCCATTCACATTTCACGCAGTGTGGTGGCATATTTGAATATGATATGTTTGAAATATCATTTAGTTTTGTATTTTGTAATTTTACTACACTCGTAGCTAGCAATAGACTTGAGTCAATTTAAATTTACAAATTTCTGTATATTTGTTATAGCACACATGAGTAATCTCCCAAAAGAAACGGCACGAATGGAAGAAGCTGGAAGTAATCGATTGCCATTCATATGCAAACGTGCATATCACGTCGATGGCAAGGGAAGCAGTCGGTACTTGTCGTTGGAGAGAAATTGGGCAGGAAAATTATTAACGCCGCCGGTCAGGGCCTGCAGCAGACATCATCAAGTTAAATTATCAAAATTCTTTGGCTACATAATGTATCGACTAGCAGTTATAGAACAATGCAAGTGTGCAATGCAGGTAAAAAATTGTGTTAAACAACGTGAAAATCATTCGTGTCGGTGACGTCGCGTTCGCGTTTCCCCCCGCACGCGCCCACAAACAAAAGCAATTGCAAAAATATACAAGCGAACTTGTTATGTCATCTAGCAAATGCAGTTAACAAGCAAAAAATGTCCAAAATTCCAGCAAAGTACACAATCCTGGCAATCAGAAAGCATTTCAGTGTTCAATCAGAACCCTTTGCTTGTGTCTTTCTAGCGCACTCTGCCCCCAACAGGCAACCGACACTACAGCAACAACAGAAGTCACGGCGGCAGTGGACAACATCGGCAAAAGAGTAGCCTGCCCCCTCCACCTCATCTACGCGAAGCTGGCTTTGGCAAAGTGATGCTCCTACTGACACCACTGGCTGCAGTCGGCGGCGTTATTACCTATGCCAAGTGAGTATTTTATGCTTTATGCCACGACCGTCTTTGTTGCTAATGGCCGAGCAACGTTTGCAGATACGACAAAGGTTTCCGCCAAATGGTTGAGAAGAATGTGCCTGGCGCCGAAACGATCATTAAAGTTTCCCTCAGGGAGGAGCCGCCGTTCCAGGATTTAACCAAAAGTGTCAACGAACAATACGACAAAGTAAAATCGAGTTTCAATAGCGTGTCCGATTCGGTTAGCTCTGTTACCAATAAAGTTACTGGCTTCTTTGGTGGCAACAGCGCACCCGAAGTGCCACCCACTGCCACCAAACACATCGAGCAGAAGAAGCAACGCTCAGAAGCGGAATCGGCATCGGCCAAGCCAAAAACAACTGCCCCAATTGCAAAGAGTGAGCCACAAGTTGCCGCTAAACCGGCGCCTGCTCCGGCGGCCGCTCCTAAGCCTGCAGCGCCCAAGGCGAGTCCACTGCCTCATGAAGTCGTGGAACTGGAGAAGGCCATTGAATTGTCGGCGCAACTGGCAGTCAAGGAATACAACACGGCCATTGGGGTGCTAAAGAAGTATGTAAATATTATCTCAGTTAGCGTTGGTTGTTTAAATATTTGCCTTGCAGGTTCAATGAAGATGTGCGACATGTTGTTGACAAGGCTGTTGAGCATGGCGAAAATACGCTCTGGCGTACACTGAAAAACCGTGCTGGTGCACGTGACTCGGCTGTAGCCACAGCTGAACGTGCAGCTCGTGAGGCGCAGGAGAAGATTGGTAATGTCTACAAAGTCCACCTCTAGTTTGAGCTGAAGTAAACTCCTTTCCTACATTTCAGAACGTTGTGAGCTTGCTTTAAGCAAAGCAGTCACATCCGATAACCAGGAGAAAGTGGAGCAGGTGCGTAACAAGATTAAGAAGCTCGTCGAGCACATTAGTCAAGTCAAGGATGAGCTCTACAGACATAAGGATACGGCGAGCGTTTCTGATAAATATTGGCGCAGCGTGGAACAGGCACGCAACTATTTCATCGATGAAATCGAGTCCATCTTTCCTGGTCTCAATCTTTCCGATAAGAAATTGAATCTATCCAAGGAGGATTTGGATTTATTCATATTGCACGCCTACTCCCATGTGGTGGCCTATCAGAAGGAGCTGCAACGCCTGCAAACCGATGGCGAACTGCGTCTCAAGCGTGCCATTGACTCCCTAAAGGGCGACAATAGCTCCACTGCGATGCGCGCCCAGTTGGAGTATCATTTGGAGGCGGAGAAGCGAAAGCTGTCCGTTGAAAATCAGAAGAAGATATTCCAAATTCATGCCGATGCCGACAAGCAGTTGCGTTTACAGCTCAAGAAGCAGGCCGAAGCGCACACGGATCACATCAAGGATATTGTGGCCCAACGTGAAACGGATCTGACGCGCAGCTTCAAGCGCGAGCTGGACGACAAGTTGGCAGCCGAAAAGGCCAACTATAAGCTTCAACTGGCTGCTATGCTGGGAAAGCTACGCGGCATGGATACGGCTCTGGCTGGTAAGTAAATAATTGCAGTGTCATTACTTCACGGTCACGCAATTTGAGCAGGAAAACCATCGAGTCTCGTCTCCTATCTTATCTTGGCGATAATGCCACAGATTCGATTGTTTTCCAGTTTAAAATATGTTTCGCTTGCTTAATTGTATGTTTATACTATATTACGCTGCTTTAGAAATAGAGGATGAATTTAAAGGTATTCCCCAAGCTTATTAATATTTTAAATTATTATTTTCAATCAATTAAACATCTTTTTGTTGACTTTTCACAGAGCGGGCTGAAACGGAGCGTTCGGCCAACCAGGCGCAAGCCTTGTGGGCTGCTTGCCAGGCTCTCTGGGCTTCGGTGCGCACTGCCACGCCCGGTGTGCACTACAAGGAAAAGCTGCGGCCTCTGAAGAACGAGATCAATGCAATTGCCAAGGTTGCTGGTAAGTTGCATCGGTTTTAATGACCCCGTGGTAAACCTGTCTAATCTTTGGTAACTGCTTGCAGAGGGTGATGAATTGGTGACGGCTGTCTTGAAAAATATGCCCAAAGAGGCACAGGAGCGTGGAGTGTTCCCGGAGGATGCGCTGCGTGAACGTTTTCTGAATGTGGAGCGCATTGCAAGACGCTTGGCATTGGTGCCGGAAAATGGAGGCAGCCTTCCCATGTACTTCCTTTCATTTCTGCAGTCATTGTTCATTGTGCGACCGGATAATCCCATTTCCAGGGACGAGCTTGACAACAAGCCCTTTGACTATAATAAATTGGATACCTATGACATATTGAATAGGGCTAGGTAATCACTATACATCTATATTTATTTATTAACTAAATGATCATATTATATTTCAGGTATCATGTGGATCGTGGAGACTTCTTGCAGGCTCTTAAATACTTAAACCTGTTGGAGGGCGCGTCGCGGGAAGTTGCCAACGATTGGATGAAGGAGACCCGCCTCATGTTGGAGACACAACAGGCGGCCAATACACTGATGGCCCATGCCGCGGCAAGCGGCTTGTTGTATTTGTAGATTATGTTTTCCTACACGTCATCCTTTTAGTTTGCAAATGATTTGTTGTAATTTCACTCAACTGAAAAGTCTATCAAGAAAAAAAATATTACTTAAAAAACATTGATTGTTTTAGATGCAATTATACAAATTTTAAATATAGAAGAAAACCCCTTGCTGAAGGGCAATGAAAAGAGCTGCAATTGAATTTAAGAATATGGATTGACGACTTTATTTCGCATTTTTCCTAATTTCTGTATTTCACTCTCGATAAGATCACCTGGCTTGAGGAAGCTCGACGGAGTGCGGTAAGCGCCGGCACCGGCTGGAGTTCCAGTTAAAATGATGTCACCAGGACAGAGGGTCATGAACCTGCAGTATTAAATATATATAAATAGATCATATTAGATGTGTATAATTTAAACCAATTGTTCTATATACTCACTGTGAGAGTCTGTGTATTATGTAGTCTATTTTAAAGATCATATTCCTCGTATTGCCGCTCTGTCGTTCTTCGCCATTGACAATTGTCTTAATCCACAAATCATGCACATCGGGCACATGACATTTATGCACAATAACTGATCCCAACGGACAGAAGGAGTCCAAGGATTTACCCAATAACGTTTGACCACCAAGTAATACATTCCAATCCCTTGCAGTAATATCCTGAGCAATCATATAACCAAAAACACAGCCCATAGCCGAGGCCCGTGGCACATTATGACACTTGGAGCCAATGACTACGGCCAATTGACAGCCGTAATCAATGCGCTATAGAGATAATAAATCAGAGATAATATTCTAATGACAAGGGGTAGTTTAGTACTAACTTTGGCTATATGATGAGCACGTATGTTGTCCAGAGCTCCAGTAATTGAGGTGCTAAATTTAACAAAAAATTCTGGATGTTTGGGAATCCGTAGATTCTGTTCGTTGCAGCTATCGTAATAGTTGCTAGTAACACCAATGATCTTGACTGCCGCCTCAATTGGCGGCAACAGTCGGAGATCCTCCATCACATCGTTAACCTCCATAAATTGTGAGCTATCGAGAAGACTCTCCATGCAATATCTTTGCTGTATAAACTGTACCATGTCTGAAGCAGCACAAGTCAAATTAGACAATTCAATCATTTTGGTGCCGTTCTCTGAGACCATTCCCAACCTCTTGTGTGTGTCTCCGGATCTTATGTACTGGACAAATCGACATCTCGGCCTGTGGTATTCGTTGTGGCAGGTGATAATTGATTCCAAAGGGTTGCCCCTTATGGGATATTTGTCAAAAGGTGCCGCTTTTGCGTGTATTCTTGCGAATCCAAAATGATTACGCAGCAAAGATACTGCAGCTTTCATATTTTGGCTTCATGTATGGCTAATGCTTTAATTTGAATTTGCGTTAACTTTATTATTTTTCTACTATAACTAAAATTTTGTCATACGAATTAAAAAATTGAATCCAAACTGTATATTTTCCATTATATAACGGCGTGACACTTATTGCAAATACAAACGATAGCTTTGATCGATCAGCTTGTCTGCTCTGCTCTGGCTTCAACCGTAGAGTTACGCATTGCGCGTCCTTGTGAAGGCAACTGATGCCTGCTCATCAAAGGCCACCTCTACGTATACTCGCTCTACCACTCATGAATACATAGCCAAACCTAAACACTTACTGCTGGCAGAGCTTTTCCTCTGAGCCACTGCAGTTTCTCTCTCTATCTCTTTCTTTGCGCGCAACACTTCAATGCATATTTGATTTCGGCGGCTAATATCGATAGTTCGATATTCAGAATATGTACGCCTGTCTAATCGATATGGTTAGGGTTTCGATAATTCCATTCAATATATATTACTTTTGATTTGCATTTATATTCGTTTTTCAGAAGTTATTATACGTCCGATTTGTGTTTTTATATGTATAACAAAAGAAAATTTTAAGTTATAAAAAGCTGTCAATAAATCTATCGAAAACTTGTTTTTTGCGATTACTTAAGAACAACCCTAGTCAGCTGTTACTGTTGGTTTTCGATTAAGATTTTTGCACAGCAAAATTAAAAATTTAAACAATTAGACAGTAGGTCAATTGAAATAACGGTAATAAACGCAATTGTCTTACGTACGATCAACATGTCGATGCTGGCTAGAAAACTGGGACGGACATTAGTGCAGGTAAGAACTTGGCTGTGCTTGCACAGTGCTTACATAAACACTTGTCAAGCGTTTTGGCCGTAGACGACGTTGTCGTTCTCGCCGCACAGATGCAAAATATTTGAGGTTAAAATCCTCGCAAGAAAAGATATCTTACTTATTACGGGTTCTCTGATGTTAATAGGCAGCAGCGGTGCGCAGACTGCACGTATCGGCGGCGGTCGGAGCTCAGGTGTGTACGCAACAGCACTTGAGGAATATGCATAAGCTAATGTGTGGATTATTTTGCAGGAATCTTCGCATAGCGCAAATAGAACAACCTGCACTCTAATACCCGGCGATGGTGTTGGTCCCGAGTTGATTTATTCATTGCAGGAGGTCTTCAAGGTGAGTGCATAACATCGACATCTATATGTATTTAGATTCTGAAGGATTTCCATTGGGTTTAGGCAGCAAATGTGCCTGTCGACTTTGAAGCGTACTTCCTGTCGGAAATCAATCCCGTGCTGAGCGCCAAACTTGAGGATGTCGTGGCTTCCATCCAAAAGAATAAAGTTTGCATCAAGGTAAGTTAGAGATGAGATAACAACAATATATAAGTATATTCGAATGATTGCTTTTTCTTTTTTATCCCACAGGGCATCTTGGCTACGCCCGATTACAGCAATGAGGGCGAACTGCAAACGCTCAACATGAAATTGCGCACAGATCTCGATTTGTATGCCAACGTCGTGCATGTGCGATCCTTGCCTGGCGTCAAAACCCGTCACTCCAACATCGATACGGTCATCATTCGTGAACAGACGGAGGGTGAATATTCAGCGTTGGAACACGAGTCGGTGCCCGGCATTGTTGAGTGCCTGAAAATCGTCACTGCCAAGAAATCGATGCGTATTGCCAAGTTCGCGTTCGATTATGCCACCAAAAACAACCGCAAGAAGGTCACAGCGGTGCACAAGGCCAACATCATGAAGTTGGGCGATGGTCTGTTCCTGAAGTGTTGCGAGGAAGTCTCGAAGTTGTATCCTCGCATTGAATTCGATAAAATGATTGTTGACAACACGACCATGCAAATGGTGTCAAATCCCAATCAATTCGATGTCCTGGTTACCCCGAATCTGTATGGTGCCATTGTCGATAACTTGGCATCTGGTTTGGTCGGCGGCGCTGGCGTCGTTGCTGGTGCTTCATACTCAGCGGAGACTGTGGTGTTCGAGCCGGTAAACAACATTTGATTTGTAGCCATAATTTCGACTGTAATTCTTATCCTTGTTTTTACAGGGCGCACGTCACACCTTCGCTCAGGCTGTGGGCAAGAATCTTGCCAACCCAACGGCAATGTTATTGTGCGGCACAAAGATGTTGCGCCACATCAATTTGCCCACGTACAGTGAAGTCATACAAAATGCCATCAACCAGGTGCTCAAGGAGGGCAAGGTACGCACCAAGGACTTGGGTGGACAATCCACTACAGCGGACTTTACGCGCGCAGTCATTGCCCATCTGCACTAGGCCAAAAGGCAGTAATAGCCACAATAATAGCAGACCAAATTGAAGGATCCCGCAATCTTATAGAGTCTTATTGTCTAAAAATTGAATTGTCAAAAACGTTTCAAATTTTTAGTTCACTTTCACTCATTCAGTACGTTTGTCTCCCATATCTAATTGAATTCTTTGAGTATTATTTCTGGCGAATATTTAAGTTTAGTTCAATTTCCTAGCACCCCCGCCTCCCAAAATTATTGATAGTTTAACAAATTGACCGCATCCTTCATTATTATTATTTTGTGATTATATATGTATTATAATTTTTTTGCAAATCTCGAATTGTATTCGAATTTTGCTGTCAACTTAATCGATTATGACAAAACAAAAGCTAAACAATATGCAAAATCAATTAATTTAAAACTCAAAGTGTATGGAGAACCAGTTATGTCAACCGCAATGGCGAGAAAATACTACAAATAAATTAAATGTTAGAAGCCATGACAAGAGTGCTGGCTAAATGGAAAGTTGTCTAATCTTATTTTGCTTTAACGAAAATATTGGTAATTTGAGAAAACACTCCACAATTTATTTGAGAACACCAAAAGATAAATACACAAGAAATTTAATACAATTTGGATTATCCAGAGCTACGACCCCTTCGGCTTGGCTAATTCTATAAGCCGCGGTGAAGCTTTGGCCTTGAGAGCTGCCGGCGAGATGGCGAAAGGATTCTCACGTATGTGCGTATTCTCAAACTCCTTTGGTTCGGCCAACTCCTTGATGCGCGAAGATGGCTTGTATTTGAGTGCATTCGGGGAAATGGCAAATGGGTCATCCTTAACATCGCCAGCCAAGTTGGCTTCGTTCTTAGCCAACGGTTGAGACATTTCCTTGATGCGTTCACTCGCTGAGAAGTGTGTAAATAGTTAATAAATATTTAAAAAAACAGCATAAAGATGTACTCACGTTTGTATTTCAGAGCGTTTGGCGATATCTTCTCTGGGTCCTCATTGGTATGGACATTGAGGCGACTCACTGGCTTCGCCATTTCCTTGATGCGATCCGATGCCTTGTAGGCCTTCATGCCGGGTGTCAATTCCCACGTAGGCTTCACAACCTCTTCGACCACCTTGGGGCGGGCCAATTTCTTCATACGCCGCGGACTGAACTCACCCGCTTTACGCTCCTAAGAATGATGGTTTTGAAAAAGAGTACATAGCCAGTTAAAAGAGGATAACTTACCGGTTCGGGTGGCTCGAGTGGAACTTTAGGCTGTGCCAGCTTCTCAATGTAGGCCGCTTGTTTTTTCTTTTCCTTCTCCGCAGGCTTCTTCTTTTTGATTCTATTAAAGAAGTCATGGGTATAATGTCTATGGTATTTGTTAACGCAAACTCACGGTTTCTTCAGTGGCTGCGTATTGCTTAATCGACTGTAGAGTGACATGTAACTGTAGCGCAACCAACGATTCAATATGCTCTCGCCAATCCTATCGCCAATTTCAATGGCATGCTGTCGGCGATAGAGCAGTCGTCTAACAGTGGGCAATGCCAATTGTTCGGTTCGGGTATTGCTGGGTACGTCGGCTGGCACAATTTCAATGGTCTTCTTGAAGGGACAGGCACATTTTGGCACAAAACGACACTTGGGATTCCGTGGTATTGCCAATTCCATGACACGTTTGCTCTTCACAAAGTGATTCTCATGTCGCTTGTAGAGCTCATTCAGCTCCTTCGAAATGTCCTTGATGAAACATTGGGCATCATACGGTATACGATCTCGTATTGGGCAACAATCGGGGCGAACACTGTCGGCCAGCTTTAGGTTCGTTGTTAGCTCGGGACTTAGATCACATTTCAAACGTTTCATGGTAAGATTTTGGTCTTTTTTTTTTTTTAAAAAACTAATCTATTTATTTTTATTTTTTTTTTCACTTTACAAGAAATTTGATTGCCATCTGCGAGAGCAAACAAAGTTGAAGTTATAAGATTTTTATGGGGACCTGAAAAGCCTACTAGGTTTATGAAACAAAGAAGTTTCCTTCTTGCTCGACAAACAATAAGAGCTGTAAAGCTAAAAAAAAGATACCCTATTATCATTAAGTAAAATGCACATTTTGGCTTTGTATTTTATTAAATTTTTATTGACAGTATTTATCAAAATACTGATAGCTCCATGTTCACATCATTACAAGTTAATAGTTGTTGTTTTTGTCATTTTGTAAGTACTTTCTTTAGTTGATTTGTTGCCATTATAAGTACATACCTTCTATTTGTTCACATACATATACACAAATCTAATCTTTTACTTCTGTTATTTTTTTCGTTTTTTGTTTTTGTTTTAAGTTTTTACAATGATTTTGACATGTTCATTTGTTGTAATCTAAACGCTTGTCATTTCAACAATTGCAATTCAATTGGAAATCAGCACACGTTGTTCTTGTTGGCATTCAATTTGTTGTGGAAACAGAAGAACGTTTCTTTTTTTGTTTGTTTTTGAAATCAATATCCATGATCCATGATATAATTTTAGCATACATACACAAATATATAAGTAAGTACTATAAATTTGAATTTATCATTTACTAAGTTGACATAAATTTTGCTAATTTAATTTGTTAAATTTTTAATTTTAATTTTTCCGTTCATTTTGTATTTTTTTTTTATTTTAAATGTGTTATAGAAAACCCACCTAGCAATCCATAATATTTTGATATTTGATTAATTTATTTACACCAAAATTACACCAAATAATAATTATAATTTTCTATTTAACTAAATTTGGTTTTTCTCTTCGATTTTGTTATTTTTCTGACACTTACACAATTCCAGCCAAATACTTAGTATCCTTGATATTCTTAATGGAATGATTTTCAATTTTTTGTTTACTGCATATCGTATACAAATTTCTTATTCATAGTTAAATCTTCAATATCCGGGGGTCATTTTTTGCTTGTTATGTTCTGTTTATGAGTTAATATAAGTTTTAATATTACCAAAGGGTAGTTTATGTACATATATGTTTGTTAGTACATCGAATTTTTTATATACTCATTTTAATTTTTGGTATATTCAAAATGTTTCCCTAGACGTTCCCTAGATTTATGTCTTTTTTTTTTTTTGGTAGTTTCTAAATTATTTTCTTTTATGCATATTCATTTCGAAATTGTCGAGTATTCGTTTTTGATTTTTCATCTTTTGCCAATTGTGTTTTTAGTCGGTTTTCAAATAAATTTTCTTGTTTGGTCCCTGAAGCTGTTGAGTTTAGATTAACGATAGCTTTATTCATATTTGATAGTTTTTGCCCTTCTCCTAACCAGTTCTAGAACATTGCCAGTACATTAGTATCTTCTTTCCAAAGTGTTTAGTGGGTTCAACTAAATAAAAAGAACAAAACAGAAAACAGAAATAAAAATGAAATTCAAATCAAACTGTTCTCTACGAGTATCATTCAAATGCTTCGCCAATTTGCCAATTTGCATATCTATTATTTGCTTTTATTTAATGTGAAAATGGAGCAAATATTGACGATAGTAGTAGGCTATATCCTGACCCTCATCATAGTCAATATTTACTTTGGGCTATTGATTAGTTTATAATAACTGTTCTAGTCATAGATTACTATGGCATTTAATTGTAAGTACAAGTATGTGAATTGTAAATATTTGTTATCATTTATAATCATATTGCTGCTGTTCCGTTTGTTTGGATGACTGTGAATGCGAATTTAAATAAAAGCCTCTTTGTTTATAACAAATGAAAGTAAAGGTGAGAAATTAAAAATGCATTAGTTGAACTAAAATATTTGTTTTTATTAATAAACATTTTCAGCGTAAATATATAATATATATATATATATAAGTATATATATATATATATATATATATAGAGATGTATATATATTTATATAATTTTTTTTGCGTTTAAAACATAATAAGTAAACATAAAAATAACGAAAATCATTAACTTAAGCATTATTATAAGTGTATATATAACAATTATGCACGCTGAACAAATTTTTAATTTATTTAAATGTTTACATTTAACTTAAATCAAACCTATCATGTTTTTCTTTTCTTGTTTTATTAATTTTATGAATTACTTAAGAAAATTATATTGTTTTTTTTTCTTCAAAATTTTGTTATTTCGCTTTGTTGTAAAAAATAATATACATAGATACATATTACATTTTCGCTGTAAAGAACTAAACATAAATTTGCAATTATTATTTCTATGGAATTTCGCATGGAAATAATTCGTTTAGAAATTATTACATATTTTGCATGCTTTTCTGCTGTTTTTTTACTTAAATTTGTATCTTTGCTATTTTGTTGTTGTTGTTGTTGTTATTCTGTACTTATGGGCTATTGCTAATCATAATGTGGTTTTGTATTTAATTTGTTATAGTTAGTTAAGCTTATTGGCTGTGAAACAATTTCCATCTTGTTTTTTTTTTTGTATTTTGTTCTACACAAAAAAGGTTAATAAAATGATTATGTTGCTTTTAATTGATAAATGCAAAAATAAATGAAATTTTTGCTTAAGTTGCTATGTACTTGTTGTTGTTGTTGTTGTTTATATTGTACTTGCATCAGTTAAAACGCTTCTAGGGCGTCGTCTTTGTTGTAAAATAATTTAAATGTATTTTGTTAAAAACGAGAAACTTTATTTCATTGTAGTGTATTAACCAAGTTTGGAGTATTGTTGGTTTTATTTTATTTTTGTTGTTGTTGGATGAAATCTGTTTATAAGTATCTGTTTATGCCAATAACTTAGAACTATTGTTGTTTGTTTTTTTGTTTTGTTGATTTAATATTGGTTTATAGTACGATTAATATTGTTACTAGGGCTATTGTTTTGTTTTTGTTTCTTTTTTTAACTGTAGTAATTATGTGGAGTGTTGTTGTTGTTGTTGTTGTTGGTTGTTGAGTCGATAATTGAAATAAAAATTGTTTTCATTTTTACTTATGTATGACAAATGCTTACGTATGCGGCGTATACGTAATGCGTATACGTAATGCAAAGCACTCTCTTCGATCTTGTTCTGCTCTTATTTTTCTTCTGCTTGTATGCTTGGCTATAATTGTTTAATTATATATGTGGCTATTGGTATTGGTTATTGCTATGAATTTAAGTCTGTTTGAAAATCAGCTGTTAGTTGTTCTTGTTGTGTGTGTGTGAGTGTGTGTTGTTGTTGTTGTTGATTTGTATTTGTATTTTTTAAAGTAATTGTTTTGTGGCTATTGCTATTTCTATTACTGTTTCTATTTTAGTTTGTAGTAAGAGTAGTACTATTGTTTAATAAAATTGTTGTCTGTAATTGCCTGTAGAAGAAAAAGAAAAGTACAATCGACGTCAGGCTTTGTGTTTTGTTGTTGTTGTTGATGTTGATGTTGATGTTGTCTTATTCATTTGATGTACTACTTGAAGATTTGTTGTAAATCTTACTTTTAAATATGTGTTTCAATCAATTTTTAGTTCAATTATTTTGGGCTATTGTTGTTGTCATTGTTGGGCTATTGTTTCTTGTTGTTGCTGTTGTTGTTGTTGTTTTGCTTGTGTTCTTTGCATTTATCGCTCATGTTAATCATAAAACATAGTATTGTGTTCAGAATTTATTTAGTTGGCACAACTTAACATTGTTTTCTTTTGTAGCTAATTTATCTTTGAATGGTTTCTCGTTTCTATATTTAACTGATTTAAAAATAACAATATAGTATCTTTTTTTCTGTGATGTTTGGTTTTATGTTTGATTCGTTCTTTTAGCAAAATTATAACTGATTTTGACTTTCGTTTAATTAAATGTATATAAAAAGTTATGTGCACTTATAATGATTTTTGATTTTCAATTGAAGAGTTTTCTTGGTTAAATAATAATGTTGTTTGTTGTTAACATATATGTATATATATGTATATATATTGTATATATCTATACATACTTCTTGGCATTGCAAAGTAGTATATCAGTTTGTTGTTATGATTTTAATATACGTGTATTATTAATATTTGTTGTTGGTTGTTTGTTTGAAACAATTGCACTATAAGTCAAATGTGTTGCCCGTTTTATAATAATTATTATATAAAAAAAAATGTTTAAAGAAAATATCTTATAATGTGGTCTAATATATACAAAACACAAATCAAGGCTAACAACAGTGGCAACACGTCTGCCAGTCTGCTACGCTCGGCTAATATACATATACATATGTAATTATTATTAATATATATATATATATATATATATATATATATATATATATATAAATTATAGTTAATAATAATAAGTAAAATTTTGATTTGCCTATTTTGCGTAGACTGCGCGTACAGATAATTAGAATAATTTGTTATATAATTATAATAATAGTAATAATAATAATAATAATATGCACTAATTCATATAAGTATTAAATTATATATATATGGAGAATATAAATTCTAAGTATATGCACTTATATTCAGCAAATTTTGATTCTTGTTGAACAAATTATATAGTTTATACACAAAGGTGAGCAATTCATTAAGCATGCTAATAAAAAAAAACGATTGTTTTTCTCGTTTTGTAAACAATTACATAATCATTAGTATACTATATAAGTATGTTTATCGTATATTTATCGATTTAATTTGTATATTGTACAATTATTAACTATTAATTTGTAGTGAACAAAGAATAAGTAATGTATGGGTAATCAATCTTTTTTCTCTCCGAAAAATAAAACACGTACCTGAGCGTTTTTGCACGCTCACCTCGAACTCAACCGAGCGGGTTTCATTTTCTGTTGCCTACTTTTTGGGGGCTGTGTGACAAGGTGGGCGTGCAAAAATTCTATACAATTCAACATTCTCAAGCTGTTACTCATTACACTCGACTTCACGATCTTTCAGTATCTCACGCCCTTTCCGTTTTTGATATATTTCTTTTTGTATCTCTAAGAATGCCATTTCCTGTTGCTGTATCTGTGTATTTATGTGTTTGTTTGTTTGTTTGTTTGCTTGTTTATATATTTGTTGTGGCTTGTCTTCTGATCTTACTCAGACACAAGAAACACAAAGCAACAAAGCCTAGTATCATTGGCTAGGCTGGACTGGCATTTCTGTGTTGGTCTGGTGTTGGTGTTAAACAATGTTTATAAACAATTGAAATTACTGGTTTGGTTGCCTTGATATTGAACCGAACATCCATCGAAATATTTGCTAAATTTCGTATATTCTTTAACGTTTGCTTCTTAATATAAACCGTATAATTGCACTTTATTTTTATGTCATTACTTTTTCATTTCTCTGTTTCTTTTAGTTTGATTTCAAGTTTAGCTTTATACATATCATTTTTGTAGCTTATAAACAAAATAAATTTACTGCAATTGCTGACATCATTTTGTTATGTTATGTTTTCCTTTTGCTTTACTTTGTATAATTTAGTTTTATAAAATGTGATTTTTTTCTATTATTTACTTTTTTCGACTGGTTTTTTCTTTTTTTGCTGTTTTCCTGTATGTTTTGAGTAAAAAATTTTCCAAAATATATGTACAACTATATAAGTATGTATGCTCTGAACTCTGAACTCTGAACTCTAAACTGTCTGCTTTAGTGATGTGCTGTTGTAGTTATAGTTGTTGTTGTTGTTGCCTTGTTGCTATTTTTAACCATTTGAATAAATGAACCAGGCTCCTCTCGTAATACACGAGTAATTTTGCCATAATTTATATATTTCTTACCAACTTGTGGGTATTTCAGTTAAGACTTAACTTTTGTTTTGCTTGTGCTCTGTTTAGTTATTTGTTGTTGTTAATTATTTTGTATCCGATCTTCATTGTTTATAAATTGTTGCATTATTATAGTAGATTTTCATAGTTATTATTATTTTTTTTTAGATTGAGTTGTTGTTGTTTGTTTTTTTTTTAATGTATGCCTAACCAACATTAGTCAGAAAAAGTTTCTTCAAAATTTTGGATTATTAATCACAGATAGTGTGTCTAATATATATGTATATATGTATGTATAATAAATATTTATGTATACTTCAAATATAAATTAATTAGCAATAAATACTTTTTCGATTTTCTTTCTTTGCTTTGCTTTGCTTTGCTTTGCTTTCATTCCATTTCCATTTCCATTTCGTATAATAAACAATCTTTTGCTGTTGTTGGTTTTCTTGTTACGCATACAAATAATTTACTAAATTTTACAATTTTTATCGAATGTTTTTTTCTTCTTGATACACCAAATGTCCACTTTTTTTGTTTTTAAGTATAATATAATTTTGGATTGATATATTTTGTTACTAAACCACAACATTTATGCACATTGATTTAATTTTAAAGGTTAGCCAATAAATATGCTTTTCTCTTTAACTTTTCATGCATGAAGTACAAATAATATGTTTTTTTTTTCTGGTTGCTGTAAATGCTTTTAAATGATTTTGTCTTGCTGAATATATAATTTGTTTTAAATATATGTATACTTTCAATTACAATTACAATTCACTAAACATTTTGACATACGCATATTACCGACATTACCGACTTTTAAAATACATATAGTATTGTATATATAATTTATTATTTCTCTTTTTCTTGTTTTTTTTTTTTGACACTTACTAACTAGCACACAAAATATGTTTGATTTTTTTAGGTACATTTATATAGATTTTTCTTTATCTTTTTCTTTTTCTTTTATGTTTACGCATACATTTTTAGTAACCCATCGAAAGTTTTTGAAACGTTGCCCAAAATTATTAGAGACATCGAAAGGGTGTGTGTGTTTGTGTGTGTGTATGTTGGCCAAAAGGTGTTATATGTGTGTGTATGTGTGTACTGTTAGGAGAGGTTGTTGTTATACGAATAGATTAATGCTGTGTAAATATGTTAAACGTTTTCTTTCTTGTTGTAGAGTGTAAGTAAAGAGTGTATAAGTACATTTAAATATATATATAGTTTGCTCAAAATGATCATGTGTTTTATTTGAGGTATACGCGTAGTGATCAAGACACACACATACATAAATATACATATACATATATATAATATATAGAGTTTTTTTTTTTTTTTAAATATCTTATTAAATATTTTTATTTTATAGCCAAATATATTTAATTTTTATGGTTTCATTTAAAGCCTAAACACATGTAAGTTTCTTATATTTTGATTGTAAACACCGAAACATTCAAATTTTTGTGTAATAATATATATATATTTACTTTTCCTCTATATATGTATATATATTTTTTGTTTTTGCTTGATTTCAAGTTAATTTTGATTTAGAAAATTCAAATCAAATGGGAATTTTGATGGGAATTTCTGGGGTCTGTTCAGTTTTTGGTGGTTTTAGTTCTGTTGTGAATTTATTTATTTATTTATTTTTTTTTGGTTTGCGTTGTTATTATTATTTTGTGTGCTTTTTTTTTTGTTTACCTAACGTTTCTCTTTTTTTCCTCTTATTCATTTATTTAAATTGTAAATGTGAAGGCAGCTTTGTTTATTGATTTCCGTTTTTTGTATGCTTGTTTTTCTTTAAGGTTTCTGGGTTGTAAGTTTCTTCATCTTCTATATTCTTTGAAATTAATGCAAACCATATAATTAAACTAAAGAAATGACGTGAAATAAATTTGAATAATTTGATTTTGTAGTTTTCTTTTTTTTGAATTTTGCTTTGCTATTTCTGTTGTTGTAGTGTTGTGTTGTTGTTGTTGTTTATTGTTATTATTGTTTGTTGGCTATTATTGATCGGATATTGTAGATGTTGTTGCTGTTGTTGTTTGTTATTGTTATTGTTGGTTGTTCCTAGCTATGGTCTTTTGCTGTAGTTATTGCTGTTGTTGTTGGGTTTTTGTCAGTTTCTATGTCTCGGGCGTCTGCATTGCGTTTGCGAATCACATTTCAAGTTTTCTAAGTCAAGTTTTCAAAATATTGGAATGTTCTTTGTTTATCATATACAATTCGCTAGCAGGCGCTGCATAGTTTTTTTTGGCTATTCTTTTGCTTGTTACGGCTTTACTTGTTGTTGTTGTTATTGCTGTATGTTGTTTTGTATTCTTTACTTTTGAAAAATAAATATATTTCTGTTTTTTTTTCGCTTTGTTTTGTTTTACTTAACATAAGAGAAAACACAACTAAAATATTTGTATTTTTTTGATTTTTTCTTTGTCGTTTTGGTCTTATAAAATTATGTAATTTTCTTGATGTTGTTTTTTTGTTTGTTTATTTTAATGATTTTTATTTGTTTTTAGAAAGTTTGTACAAGAGAATGCCTATTTGTCGATTGTCAAAAACTAAACAATAAATATACATAAATACAAATGTATCAATGCATGTTTGCTTGTTGTTGTTGTTTGTTGTTGTTGCTGTTGTCTATATACTTATCTATGTATATGTGTTGTGTGTAGTGTAGTGTAGTGTGTGGTGTAGTGTAAGTTTTCTTATTACATCTTAACTAACAATAAGAACTGACGCTCTTGCCTTGCCTATGTATTTCTATACATATACTTAAAATGTTTTCTTATTATGTTTTTTTTTTTGTTTTGCATTTGGTTTGCTTTCTTGTCTTCTTAGTTGATTCACATGATTCACTTCTTTCATATGCATTGAATGCTGTGAATCTTTGCCTGTACAATACGCACTGCTGCTCACCTCTTCCCCATTTCAGCCTAGAAACTGTAGTAGTGTGTGGCAAGCGGTGGCCAAACAAATGTTGCTGCCACCTGTTGCTGCTGATGCTGCTGATGCTGCTGCTGTTGCTGCTGCTGCTGTTGTTGATGCTGCGGACAATCGCCTGGTTGCCACCTGCTCTATAACTGCTCCTCAGCCTGCTCGGCCTTGATCTGCGCCAGTTTCTCGTGCAATATGGAACTGCTGGGCGAGATCGGCGTTGTTGCTGTTGCTTCCGGCTCGAATTTGACACTGTTGCTGCCATTGAGATCCATCATTTTGTTGTTGCCTGCTGTTGCAGCGGCAAGTTGTGCCGAACTCTGCGATTGCTCGCTCTTCAGACTGCTGACATCTGTTTCTGAGTCGCGTGATGTCATGCGACTGCGTCCATTTCCATTGCTGTTGCTGTTGCCATTGTTGTTGTTGTTGTTGTTGCTGCTGCTGTTGTTCTTGTTGTGCGCCAGGTCACTATTGTTATTGTTGTTGTTTCTGGTGGCATGCTCATGTTCCTCATCGCTGCTAGTACTCTCCGCACTACGCATGGGACTGAGACGCTCCCGTTTAATGTCCGCATAGGCGCCCAACGGGCTGCCAGCTCGCTTAACGCTCTCGGAGGTGGAACAGGCGGCGGCTGCAGCGGCAGCAGCAATATAATCATTGCTGCGATTATTGGTAAATGGCAGCGGCGTCTTCTTGACCAGCAGCTGATCCAGCAGTGCATTGCCATTGCCATTGCCGCTGCTGTTGTTGTTGCCCACTTCGCCTTCATTCTTGAGAGTCTTCCGTATGATGTCGTCGTACATATTCTCGGTATACTCGTGGGCAATCGAGTGGCGACCATGATTCACTCCCAGCGGACTGCTGCTCATCACCGTCTTGAGAAACTCCGGATTGCGATTAAAGTCCAGGCCAAAGCCGGCGCTAGCGGCACTGGCTGGCGTCCAGAACATCGTTGGCTGGAAGGACAATTGTGGGGCGGTATCGAACATGGGCAACTTCATGCCGTTGGGCGTTGCTGCCGCTGCCGATGCACTGCTGTTGTTCTTCAGTGCATTGCTCAGCTTGGACCCGGAGCTGCTGTTGTTGCTGCCAACGTTGTTGCCGTTGCCGGCCTTAAGCTTCTCCAGACTGAGTCCGACTAGGTTGCTCGCCTTATTCGCAGCTCCCGTCAATCCTACGAGATCTGGTTGCGGTTTCGGTTCACGTTTCCGTGGCCTCATCAAATGCCGCTCCTTAACCTTGTACTCCAGTGTCGAGTGTGGCACGCCATAATAGCTCCCAGCTCGATGCACCGACATCTCGCCACGTTGCACCGCCTTCACCGCTTCCACAAGACTGTCCCGGTCATAGTTGCGATACTTGCCACGCTTCGGACGCGTTCCCTTGCCCGCGGCCAAAGCGGCAGCATCCTGAGCACTCAGCTGCTGCTGATGATGCTGATGGGCGGCATGATGAGCGGGCAGATGACTATGATGTTGCTGGGCGAGCAGATTGGGCGAGGCACCGAAGCGTGAGGTGTCCGTGCCGCCAATCATTTTGGCCACAGAGATGCTTGGCTTCTTATAGTTGCTGTTGCTGCTGATGCTGCCATTGCCAACGCCGCCTCCTCCTCCTCCGCTGCTGCTGCATTCGCTGCCGCTTGTATTGCCATTGTTGCGCTTATCCAGACTCGACAACAGATTGTCCTGACTGCTCTGTTCGTTGATCTTGCGCTGTATTGTTGTTGCCATCATTTTCTGTATGGACGTTTGCGACGGTGACAACAGATTGCTGTTGTTGCTCTGTCTGTAACTGTTGTTGGCCTTTGCAGCGGCAACAGCTGCTGCCAGCATTGGGGAGGCAGAGTGTGGACTATGCTCGCCATTGCGATTGCTGCTGTTGATTGAGTTGTTGTTGTTGTTGCTGCTGATGCTGTTGATGTTGTTAATGCTGCCGCTGCCGCTGCTGTTGCAGTGTAGCGTCGGCGAGATGTTGCCAGCGCCGCTGACCTTGTAGGACGGAATCTTCAATATAAGATCCTCGCAGATCTCATTGGCATCCAGTGAGGAGCTGGTCTCAGGCGTTTCAGACTTTGGTAGATGACGACGAAAGGCGGCAACAGCAGCCAACTGTTGCTGCTGCTGCTGTTGTTGTTGCGGCTGCTGTTGGTAATGCTGCTGCTGCTGCTGCTGTTGCTGATGGTGTTGATGTTGATGTTGCTGCAACAAACTGCCATTGCTCTCATGAGCCACAGCTGCAGTATTGGCCTCATTAATAATCCCACCGCTGTTGGCCATTACCAACGATTTCACCAAATCCCCCAGCGTCTGCGTCTCATCCAACTTGGGAAGCACCCCAATGCCCGCTGCCAGCATCAGCGTACGCAATAACATATTGGCATCAATGGACATGGGCAGACCAACGCCTGCCTGAATGCCTTGAATGCCCGTTGGCGTGCCACTTTGTGGCCTGGCAAGCTTTGGCGACATTCCCGGCTCCAGATCATCGCCCAGATCGCTGCCATTGTGCTCGGACATGCTGCTCAGCTTACGCAGATGCTCCGTGGCGGCAATGCGTTGGGCAAACTCGTGAAAACCCGACGCTGGCGTCGATGCATTGCTATCACCATCGTTGCCTTCCTCGCCAGAATCATCCTGATCCTCCAGCTCCAGTTCGTGCTTCGACTGTTGCATCTCTTGCGTTCGCTTCGCATCTAACGACATTTTCCCCTGTTTGTTGCGCAGCGTGGAGCGCGGCACGTGATATTGACTGGATGCCTTGCGGCTGCCCAGCTCCTCGTGGCTGTAGGTGCGTCGGGATGCAGGCAACGGCGTCTCACACTCGGAAAGGCCTCTGCAAGTGAATACAATTGGGGAAAGGTTATACGTTTACTATTACTTTATTTGATATATGTTTCTTATTTATACTATTATATAAACATATATTTGATCTGATTGAATCAATTTAAATTGTTGAAATAAACTCTGCAGATAAATAAAACTTAAAGACTGTTAGTCATCTACTAGTTATATGTTAGTTTGTCGTCTTAACGACGAAGTTAAATTAGCTGTGCCTATTTGCAGTTAGGACTACATGTACTAAGAATGCAATTGACCGGTCAATCTGGTTGCATGTCTCCCTTTTTGTCACTCTTTGCCACAGCTCTTTGTGCCATGCAAGCAAGTGTGGAGTGACTTTACTTCAAAGCGTCACAAAGAAGCTGACAAAATATTATTTTCACTCTTCTTTTTTTCGGAGCCTGCACACACACACACACACACACACACACGTAGGTACACTCAAAAGTACTGACAATGAACGCTTCTTAAATGTCTGCAGCAGGCAGGCAGGCAGTCAGAACGTAGAACGGTGACGTTGTCCTTGTCAAAGGCTACGTGGCAAGGATGTAGCATAGAAAAATTCGTGCCTTTTTTTAAGCTGCATCTTCTACTTCTTTTTCTTCTTGTTGTATTTCGGCTGCAGCAGAGACAAAAGATGACATGCAGCAAGGGGTGAGTGACAGAAGGGCAGGAAACGGGTAAGAAGCTGTCAGGCTGGCAGGGACAAACATGTTTTTGAAGTTCATTAGACGAATTTCAAAAAAAAGAAATGCATTTTTTTTTTTCTTCACTTAATGCCAAGCCGCACCACTTGGTGCTTTGGTGCTGCCAACACATGGAGGAGGGGTGTCGGGGGGACGTTGGGACGGAGGGCGTGGGGCGTGGGGCAAGCGCACTTTTGGGTAGCCCATTTCAAAAGGCAACTTTTGTGTAAAGCAAACAACGACAACAACAACAACAACAACATAAAGAACGGTAGCAGCTACATCAGTGAAAGCCATACGAAATTTTTCTTTTCTTTATGCGCAGCCAGCAGGGAGACGCCACGAGACGAGACGCAACGCGAACGGAGGCGACTCGACGCGACGCAACGCGAGACGAGACGAGACGAGTTGAGACCAAGACCCTTTTGGCAACACAGTGGGTGGGCACTCAAGCTGCAGTACATTGCACTGGCTGTCGTCAGGCAGCAGTAGCAACAACAACAACAGCAGCAACAACAACAGCAGCAGCGGCAGCGGCAACGGAAACGCACAGCTTCTTGCCCCTTACGCTGTGGGCTGTGGGGCAAAGCCGCCCAGCAAAAGTTGACTGAAAAGTTGTCGCTTTTGTTGTTGTTATTTCCTTTTTTTTTTTTACATTTTAGGGCTCGCGCGCGCGTCTGGAAAATGTCTGAAAATTGCGCAGACAACAAACAAACAAAAAAAAAAGAAACGCGCGCTATGGCCGCTGCAACAGCAGGTGGCAAGTGGCAATGACTGTGGCTGCAGCAACAACTGCTGGCCAAAAAACTGAACTGACTGAACTGGACATCAACTGGACTGGGCGCTATCATTAACAGCGACAGTTTTTGGCTTAAACATTTTCATAATTGCGCCACCTGAGCCAAATGCCCAGTCCAGCCGCTGTTGCAACAACATTCATTTGTGGCACGAGAAGGTTGCAAAAATAAATGAAAAATGTCATTTCAATGTCGTTTTGATTTTTTGTTGGTGTCGTTTACCTTTTGGCTGCACTTCAATTGCAATTTGACGTGGCTGCAACAGCCGCTGCCGCTGCCGACGTCGACAGCGCTGCTCGTGTTGGTTTTGTTGGTTTTGTTGCACGCATGTTGCCCAGGATTCATTTGCGTTGCAATTCGTTTTTCCTTTTTTTTTTTGTTAATGGCGTTCTCTTTTTTTTCTCCTGCCATTTTCGTTTTTCTGACATTTTGTTTTAATTTGTGGCAGCAACGGCAACGGCAACTGCAACGGCCACGCAGCAGCAACAGCAACAGCAGCAGCAGAAAAAAAGGGTTGATTTTTTGTATTTTTTATATGTATGTTGCATTTTTTGTTGTTGCTCTTGTAATTTTGACGCTTGTTGCAATTGCAGCGGCAACTGCTGCTGCTGCTGCCGCTTGTTGTTGCTGCTGCATGTTGTTGCTGACATTTTTATGTGCATATCGCATTTTTGTCGGTTCATCCCACACCTTTTGTTTGCCTTCGGCACACACACGCACGCACACGCACACACACACACTCACACACACTCGAGTACACCTCTTTCTGCTGCCACAAATTGCCGCATGCAACCAAATGCGTCGGCAATAATTTTTGGGTTTACCGTGGGCGGAGGGTTGCAGTTGAGCATACATATAATTACATTTGGGTGTCTGCCTTATTGAAATGGACTATAAAATAGTAAAATATTCTTTAATCGGTGGCCGATCGAAAGAGACAAAGACAGACACAGACTGAGAGAGAGAGAGAGAGACAGAAAGATTGCTCAACTTGTAGATACCCTTTAGCCAGTTGATTGAATTAACAAGTGAAGAAAGTAGATTTCAATTTGACTGATTTAATATAAGTCTGTTTTACTCGCTGCTGTTAATTTATATATTATAAATTTATAATAACATTAATGAGAGATTTTTTAAATAAAAAGTCTACAGTTTAAGTTTATTGCTTACAAAAAAAACTGTATTTAAATATAATAAACACTAATTAAACTCTTTCTTGTTGATTTAATCAGTAAGCTTTATTATTGCCCACTGATTTATAATTTAAAATAATCCAGTTAAAAGAACAAGTTTATTTGATGTACAAATATTGTTTCTATATTAAAATCGACATGGAAATTTGAAGAAAGGCTTTTTATGGTAAAAGTTACAATATTATATACATATAAAGTTGTATGTTTCTTGGTGTTAATCTAACAGATCGCAATTTGTTCCACTGCATCACAGTGGAATCAATTGCTGAACTTATTAAATAATAAGCAAAGTTGCAACATGTTAAAATATTCTTTAATTATATAAATTTTTTTAATTTTGTCGATATACTCGACTTAAAGATATTCTGTAGTCTCATATAGAAAATGCCGTTTTATACAGTATTAGAGTGATCAAATTTTATTCTGTGTTGTGTTTATATTTCTTAGATTATTTATATTATTTATAGTATTTTTTATAAACGAACTTTGGTATGTCTGTATGTATTTAACTTTAATGAGTTTATGTTACTCTTCTTGATACGAATGAATGCAGTTCGATTCTTCCTATTCTTAGTCTCTCTTTTACAGTGTTTAGTAAAGCCGACCACTTCGTGTCTCTCGAGTGTTTTCTAACACTTGATCTTCTGTTTTCTTGTCATTTCCGACAATTCTTCTCCCTAAGTTATGCTATACTTTTTGAACAATGTGCAAAAGAACTAACATCTATTAATGATCGAGGAAAAGACATTGTCAGTCAAGTATTTAAGGAACTTCTTGATATTGTATGTTATTTATTATTTGGTAGATTCTTCTTTTCTTGCAGAAATGATTATCTTGCTTTAAAGATTTCCAAAAAATATATATATATGCAAGATTTATTAAATATTCAATTAATAATAATAGTAATGTAGCAGGCCGATAGTCTGTTAACATTCCTATACTTTGTTAACCCCACCACCACTAGATTGTATACCCTATCATCACCACATTCTATATCCGCCCATCACTAATTATCCAGATAGATTAACTATATAGTTTTTTGTGGGATTTTAAATGAAAATAATGAGGAAAATAAGGATATAACTTCAAGACAACTTTAGTATGTGGAATGTAGTAGGTATATAATTAAATAACTTAATACAACTTTATATTTCCACACGACTTGACAGCTGCTGATCATCGATTTCGTATAGAGAGCGATGATAATCGCTTCTTCGTAGAGATGGCATACCATAACGATAGTTATGGGGATGCCAATCTGCACAACATGCACACACATTACATATATAGATCCCTTTTTTTTTGACTAGATCTTTCGTCTCCATTCATTCAATATCATTCCCTCTTTCTTCTTTCCTCTTCTACTTCTTCCCCCTCTTTCTCGTTCTATTTACTTCTTACTTTACAATTAATGTAATTCTTTGGCTGTTTTGTTGCCTTTTCTTTCAATTGCGTGCAGCGTGGCCGCAAAATTTGTCAGTTGTCGGGATGCGGCAACTTCAGCGGAAGCCCAGCTTCGTCAGAGTGGGCATTGGGAGGCGTGGCAAGTATACAATGTCCCGTTCCATGTTTCAATTCGTGTGTGTGTGTGTGTGTTTGGGACGACGTCGAATGCAATTTTGTTAAAAAATGCATTAAGTGCATGTGTGTGTGTGTGTGAGAGTTTTTTTTTATTTGTGTATGAATGCAATTGCATGTTTGTTTTTGTTGCCAATGCAGGCGCCCCCTCCACGCCCCTGCCCGACCCTCTCCTCCCTGCCCTACACTTGATGCGTGCGCAGCAAACAACCAACCACCCATACACACACACACACACACAAACACACACACATGCACTTACATATATGCAGTTGCATTTTTTCGGAAGATATGCACTCATTTTTTACGGCCAGCGCAGTCAGCGTCAACGTCGCTGTCGACGTCGCAGCTGCTGCTTTTTTGTATGTTTCTGCTGCTGTTTTCTTTTTTCTCCATTTTTCTATCTCGCTCATTTAAGCGACATTTCATTCACGCACGCATATAGCGCCATATAACGGCAATCAGGCTGACAGGCGGGCGGAAGGCGAGTCGGGGCGGGGCGGGGCGGTGCTGGCAAGCAGGCCGACCCCAAATGTTGCCACCCAACGGTCATTGAAATGACAAAAATATGGCAAAAAAAAGAAAAATAAAATAAAACGAGAGTGGAGCGTGCGACGAAAAAACAGTTAAAAAATTGTTGGCCTGCAGCAACAGCAACTACAACAACAGCAACAACTACAGCAACTACAACAACTATAATAACAATAGCAAGTGCACGCATTAAGGTTTTTTATTTTGGGGCCAAATGGGGAAAGCGACGCTGCAGTCGCTGCCGGCGTCGCAGTCGACGTTAACGCCATCAGTCTATGCCAGTTATTACGTTCACAATCTTTTTTTCGGTGTGTGTGTGTGTGTGTGTGTGTGTGTGCACAGAGAATTTTTCGTAAACGAAAAATAATGAATACATATATATACACAGCGACAACACCCCCGCTGTCCCTCCCTTGCCTCCCGCCCGCTCACCCCTTTCGGCACATTGCATAGAAAAAAGTAGCAAGAAGAAAGACCAAAAAAAGTAAAAAAAAAAAGTAAAAAAATGTAAAACGCAACGGGGAAAAAAAAGCGATCGATATGATGCACTCATTTTCTGTCTGCTGCGCCGACGACAACGACAACGACGACGACGACGACGGCGGCGTCGCTGCAGCAGCGACGACATCTCGACGCTTGACTTGGAGTGGCAACGTCGCCGCCGCCGCCGCCTCATCATCAACAGCAGCAGCAGCAGCAGCAGCATCAGCAGCAGCAAAAGCGTATAAAAAATCCGTAATAATAAACGCTCGAAAAAAGCCAAAAATTGCAGCGTCAGTAGCTTTTTTATTTCAAGTGTTTGGCTGAGTCTGAGAAGGAAATAGCATAGGAGGGTACGAGGGTAGGAGGGTAGGAGGGTAGGAGGTTAGGGAATAACAGAAGAGGGGGCACTAACCAAGGGTGAGGGTGCTCAACTATGTGTCGCATATGTATTTGCAACTGGACATTGAACACTTGTCGATCTTTTGGCTTTTGCTGCAGTTCCTGTATCCTGTCACATTTTTATTATTTGTCTATTTTTCACAACAATTAAAATAGTTGCAGGTTGACGTCAGGCAGCTCCTGACAGCTAACAAACACTTGGCCATGCTTTAGACAATAGACAAGGACTTGTGTTTGCGGCTCAAGTGGCAGCCACAGTTGCCACAAAAAAAGAAAAAAAAAACTGAAACAACCGAAAAAAAAAGTAATGACGAAAATTGTGGAAGTGCTGGAAAATTATGCACACGTTGTCGACGCTTGTCTTTCTCTCACTCACTCACTCTGTGTGTCGTCTGAAGTGCACACACACACACACACACGGGGAAAAAAGGAAAATAACATAAATAATAGGCTAGGTGCGGCTGAACATTTTAGAGTAATTAAAAAAATAGCTGGCAAAAAATAAGGAGTTAAGATGCAGCGCACACACAGCATAAAATACATACATTTTGTATTCTTTGCTCTGTTTTATTTTACGTCTTTTTCTCTCTTTTTTTTTGGCTGCTCAAATTTGATGCAAATTTATGCGGTTGTTGTAATGGCAACGCCCCTCGCCCCGCCCCCGTTTGCCAGTAATTAAGCGTGGCCAACGCAGCGCGCTGACTGCGTGCTATGGGGCGTATGTGTAATTTTCGGCATCGTTTCATAAACCGCACTCAAACCACACACAGAGCGAGACACAAAGGCACTTGCTCTTCACACATACTTACAGACGTGTGCAAACACACACATACACACACACACATGCATATGTATGTGTAATTGCACGATTTTTACATAGGCTCGCAACAATAAAGCTTCCCGAGTGCCACCCATTCCCAATCCCAGTCCCAGTCCCAGTCCCTTTCTCATTCTCTGTGTCAGCCCCTCTCATAGCCCTGTTAAGTATGCTACAATAAATGCAGTGTCAGAGGCGGGCCACTGCCCAAAGTGCAATTATCTCATGTATTGTCTGCTCACACATCATTTTTTTTTGTCTCTTCTTTTTTGTGTTTTTACGTAGTTTTTTTTTTTTTGGGCATAGCAAATAAGTCATAAAGTTTGGCCTGATTTTGTGTGCATTTTGAAAATAAATTAAGCAAAAAAAACTATGGTTTAATCTCAGCCTTAGATTGATGACTGCTGTTGTAAAATGAATACTGTAAAATTTATTGACTGCTTTTTTTATTGAAACATAGAATTGTTACTTTATTAACTGCAAAGGGTCTGCTGTTAATAAAGTGTTAAAATTATATATTTATATATTATATATAAACACTTTAAATTAACGATACTTCAGCGTTAAATTAATTTTGCAAAATTTCGTTTTCAGCAATATATTTTTTAAAGCGTGTTAATGATAAGATATTAAAGCGATGTCCCTATAGAGTCGTAGAATTAGTTTTAGTGTAAATGAAAATGTTTTGTATTACCATGTAGACGAAATTACCGTATGTTGTACTGGTAAAAGATATTTTTAAATTAAAATAACTTGCTTACAAAAAATATTAGATTATTAGCTAGTAGTAGAAGGATTGCTATTGAATATCTGAATGCTCTATGTTATTTAACACAAATACTACCAAATTATACTACTATAAGAAAAATTTTAATATTAATATATATATCTGCTTTTTACACATTTTTCTTCATTAATTACCATTTAAATTTGTTGGTTATTATTATTATAGGCAAATAAATTTATATTTGTTAAATATATTTAAAAATGAATAGAAAATATGTGAAGTGTTTTAGCAAATTTTCTTTAAATTGTTTATATTGTTTATATCATTTATATATATATTTTTACTTTAAAGAGCATTCGCCGTGCGTTGCTTTTAAACAACAAACCTTACGTTATGTACCATATTCTTATTTATGTATTGCATTGATATGCAAAATTTTCGTTATTGTTGTTACGTTTGCGCATTGTCAGTTTGTAAATAACATATAGGTATACATATATAAGCAATGATATACATAAGTATGCCATTAATTATACTATATAGTACAACTTACCTGAATGTCTTTATGTCACCGCTTATGGATGAATTTGGCGATGGTTTGCTGCTTAGATCCAATGGGGCATCTGCACTGGGACTCGATGTATCTTTGAGTGTGGGACTTGCGTCGGCTGGCGATGCATCTGAGGTAGTTGGTGTTACCGAATTAGCATGCTGTTGTTGTTGTAATTGCTGAAGCTGTTGTTGTTGTTGCTGTTGCTGTTGATTGGCCAACGTGCTTATCAAATTGAAATCGTTCATCATTGTGATCTGTGCCAATTTGGCGGCCATTGATTCCATTGATGTCATTTCGGCTAATTTCTTGTAAATTTCTAAGTAAGGCTCTGTGCCCGTTGCTGTTGCTGTTGTTGTTGTTGTTGCTGTAGAAGTGTGTGCTCTATGTTTATTGTTGTTGTTGCTGTTGTTCTTGTTGTTATTATTATTTTTATTATATTTGCTATTGTTGTTTCTGCTGCTGCTGCTGCTGTTGTTGTTGTTGTTGTGCAGCGATGCGCTCGAGTTGCTGTCACTGTCGTGCTGCATGGACAAGTTGCATTAAGTATACGTTAATTTAATGTCATATAAAAGAGAGAGTTTACCTGCTGCACAGCTGTGCCGTTGTAGATGTTGTTGCTGCTGCTGTTGTTGTTACTGGACGCGCTTGCCGTTGTTTCGGCCACCAATTCGCCTTTGGTGTTCACCGTTAGCAAGCGACCGTTAACACAGAAATTGCACTTATCAGACGGTGTCCAATCGTTGGGTTCTGGCGGTGGTGAAGGTGAGCCTGAGCTACGTGATGTTGCACTTGAGTCGTTGTCGTGTGATGTAAGGTTGTTGTCTGTAATATTGGTGCATGTCTTAGCTATATTCATTTGAAAAGTTTATAAGTTTTAAAATATGCATGATAAAATATTAACTATTTGTTTGACTTTTAAGAAAACATTTAAAGAACTCTTTTTTGTTATTGATGAGGAAAAAATAGTAAAATAATAATTGAGTTTCAAACCATATTATAAAAATGAAAAAAAAAAATGAAAAAAAGATAATTATCTTAAATTATTATAATACAATTTAATGCACATGCCAGAAATACAAAGAAAATGTTTTAAAGTGTTTTATGAATATTTTTTTATATTAAGCTTCTTTTTATTTGTTATGCATTCATAGTTTATGATTTCAATTTGTATTATAAGAAGGTACAGAAGAAGTTATTAGATCAACAAGAGAAGTTAAATTGAATATGTATCATACAAGTGGAAAATAAAGGTTTATTCATTTTACAGAATATAAAATCTAAGATTTACTCATTCATTCAGATTCATTATTCATTATTAAAACTCTTAACTATTTTTTGGGATTACAGTTTATTACAAGAATGTCTGTCTTACCAAAATCTCTTTCAAATTGCAGTGCGCCGTTGTTGTTATTGCTGTTGCTGTTGTTGATATATTGGCCGTTGGGCTGCTCGAAACGGTGGTTCAGTGGTTTGCAGTTCTTGCTGTTGTCTTCTTCGACTTCTGCTTCTGTCGTTATTATTGATATGGGCTGTTGCTCTGCAATATTCAATTGGTTGCGCGTCAGTTGATCTTGGTAATGTTTCCATTTCCTGCGACCCATTAATTCCTCAGCGACACGTTCTAAGCCTATAGAAAAACATATAAAATATATAAAGAATACAAAAGTTAGTAAAGTTGTCTTTCATTACATTACGAATAACAACACTTGAGCCATGAAATATTTACAAGTCGTATGGGCTATTAACTTAAGCTAATGGATATATAATTTGCCAATGCTAGTATTTATACGATTGTACCCTTTATTTTTTTTTTTATTGCCACCTTACCTTGGGAATTTCTACAGACATAAATTACTTAATTGAAAGGCAAAAAAAAAAAAAAATAAAACAAGCAGGTAAACAAAAAGAATGAAAGAAGGAAAGGAAGAAAGGCCAGCAGTTATTTTACCCATATATATTTTAGAGAGTGCATTTTTAAATTACAGTCTGGTGCGCAGCGTACACACTGCGTATGCGTATTATTACGTATGCGCCGTGGCAGCCAAGCGGGCGGTACAAAATTGATAGATTTGCATTCGTTGTTTGCATATGAGAACTGCATTTCCTTGCATATCCCTGCGAATGCCGTCTAATTGCCACAAAAGTTATGCAATTTAATGCAAAATGCATAGGCCATATGCCACATGCCTGATGCCTGATGCCGCAAACGGAGGCCACTCCAGTTGTCGGGCATGCGTGCCTCAAAAGCAGAAAACTTTTGTGCTTACGAGTATATGGTAAAAGGTTACGCGTCAACTCACACGAAATGCGAATTAAATATTGGGGCTGTGACTGAGACGAGAGAGAGAGAGAGAGAGAGGTAGCAGTTGGACTATGTGTGAGAGAAAGAGAGATGGGGATAGTTGATGAGAGTGAAACACCTAACTGCAATTTTGGCCGCATTTTGTAGCACTTTGTACGCATTTCAATTTACAAAATATGTAATTTATTTGTTGCTTCTGTTGTTTTTTGTTAAATCGGAAGTTAGGCAACAATTTTTGAGGTACCCCGTACCGTTCTCCTGCTCTTCTTTCCCCACCTGCCAAGAAGTTGGACTTGTTGTTGCCCCTGCCACGTCCTGATTACGCAAAAGTGCGTGCAGTGCGTGCCTTGGCCAGCTGTGCCACAACCTCAAGTGGGGCAACAGCAATAGTTGCTCCTGCAACTGCAACTGCTGCTGCTGCTGCAACGGCAACGGCAACGGCAACTGCTGCTCATTCCGGCGCATAAGTAGAGCGGCATGTTCAAACTTTTTTAGCGTTAAAATTGCATTGCAACTGCTGTCGGTTGCTTCGCATTTGTTGTTGTTGTTGTTTCTGTTGCACATTGCGTTATTTTTTTTGAGGCGCTCAAATAAACAGGGTCGTCGACGTCGTCGTCGTCGTCGCGTTGTTGTTGCTCCAGGGGTTGTTGCTGTTGCCGTTGACGTCGCACGCACCAAAAAAGGCGAAAAAAACGAGGTGAATGCACGCGCGGGACTTATGAAACTCCAACTTTAAAGTGCAGCCAGCTCACACACACACACACGCATACCCCTCTTACACACAGGCACACCTGCATTTGGGCTGAAAGTAAAAAAAAGTTACGCATACAAGTGAAATTCCGAGGGTTGCTCGAATATGCAGCGGTTGCATACAATGCGGCGTACGCACGCACGCACAAAATGTCTGCCCCAACCAGTGGCAAGTGTGTGTGTGTGTGTGTGTGTGTGTGTGTGGTTAAGCGACACACATTGCGTATGATGATGACGACGACAGCCGCAAGGTGGGATTTGAATGCGTCGCCTGACAGAGTAGCGTTTACATTATGCCAAGCGAACGCCTGAATGTATGCTAAATAGAATTTTCACTTCGTTTTTTCTTCTCGCATTTCTGCTGTGCTGTCGATAGGGTTAGAGGTCTATGTACAGCTATGCATATGAATATGTATACACACACACACGCACACACACACGCACACTCTTGCATTCAAGGCGACATGTCAGCTGAGTTTTTCCCCCTCTAGTTTCGAGTCGTCTATCTGCCTTACTGTCTGTCTGTCCGTCTGTCTGTCTGTCCGTCCGTCTGTCTGTCTGTCCGTCTGTTTGTTGCTCTGTCTCTACGCCTGTCTGTTTGTTTGTTGTTTGTGGTTTTTGTGGCCGCCCTAAAACTAACAGCAAATCAAAAATGAAAGTGCGTTTAATCAAAGTTGGATGCGCATATTTTGCGCAGTTTCTTTAAACGGGGCGTATGATTAATATAAAGTTATTTAAGCTCATAGGGTTGAAACACAACACGAATAAAAAAAAACCAATTAAACACGCAAACTCATTAAAAAAAAAAACAAAAAAGCAGAGCACCGACACACACACACACACACACACACACACGCACATGGAAATGCCATGTGCCATGTGCCATGAGAGACAACCTGAAACAACCCATGAAAAGTGGCAAAAGAAATGCACGAAAAAAAATGCAATTATCGATTAATGTACACATTACGAGTATATATATATATGGCCCATACTTATACACACATGTGTGTGTGTGTATCTTTGGTAGATAATCCTTTATGTATAGGTAATTTATATGTGTGCATATACAATAAATATATATAGGCGCTACCTTTGCGTGTATATACAAATATCATACGCAGACAACAATTTTCGTTTTTTTCCTTTTTTTTTTGTTGCAATTTTAATGCTCATCCTTTAATTTCCTTTTTTGAAGGGGACAGGGAGCCTGATTCATGTCATTTACGTGCGTTACATAAGCAAATTTCAGTAATGATATAGTACATAATGTATTGCCATCGATACAAAATGGCTCTTGTTGCTGCCATTTGCATTATTCTTGTGGCATGTAACGTGCCAACCTCTCGTCCCCTTCTAGGTGTGCAATGGTGAGGGGTGCGGGGGGCGGGGCGACATCAACTTTTTAGCCATGCTGACATGTCGACAACGACAACTTGACATTTTTTACGGCCTTTAACATTGTGTTTTGCTTTCGGTTTTGGCTTTTCGTTGATTTCCTGTTCATTCCTATATTATACATTATTTTTGTGCTAGTTTTGGTTTGCTAACACAAGGCGTATGAGTAGTGCGTGCCGTAATGAAATGTCAAAAGGTGACTGAGAGAATACGATGCATACGTATGAGTAATAATAACATTAATATACCAATATCTACATATGGTTGGTTGGAATGCTAGGCACGTGCAAACGCCTCGAGATCGAAACTCAGCACGCTGCTATTCTCATTCACTTTAAAGACTCAAATTGTCAGAAATATCTGTAGCATACTTTTTTGGGGACAGCAAGGTAAGAGCTTCTTTATAATTTAACTTGCTTAACAGTGTGTTAAGTTCAACTGCTAATAGATTGAATAATAAATGCAAATGTTATGCAAAAATCAACAAAACAAACTTACTGATCTGCAGTACATGGTAAATATAACATTCATAATTTATAATAATTTATAATTAACTTTCCGCTTTTATTTAAAGTTTTAGTTATTTTTGTTAGATTTTTACAATATAGATAACTTCGCAAAGATTCTAGACTAAGAAAGAAAGAAATTAAAAAGAATTATAGAAACCTATTAAAGAGTAAATTGCAAGTTGTGAGTTTTAGAAGTGCCATAAACTCTAGTATATCTAAAGTCTAACTAAATACCATTAATTCATGTGTAATATTCCATCTTGTAACTTATAGCAGTTTATTAACACTGATCGTTTAGAGAAAGAATCGGAAAATACTTGCAAGTATTGAAAACTCTATACAGAGTATGTGTTAGTCGTGTTTTATCACTGATATCTGTAGTTAATAGATTGCAAGGCTAATAAAAATGTTTAGCCAACTTTTGTCGCAGTTAAGTATTATTAGAGTAAGTAGAACAGCTCCAAAAATTTTGCTAAAAATAAACTAAAATTGCAAAGTTGTTGCCGCTGTTGTTGTTCTTGTTGTTGTTGTAAGACCAACACACGCCATTGCGTTTTGCATAGCATTTTGAGTTATGTCGAATGTCAACGTACTTGCAACGTGTTTAGCGGGTGGATTGAGGCAGTTGGCGCTGAAGCAGGGGCTTGTGGCAGGCGGCAGGCGGCAGTTAGTTAGTTAAAGGACAACGTTGTAGCTTTTAGTAGTCGTTGTTGCAGTTGGCGTCACATATCCTGCTGCCGCAACAACAACAAATTGGTTAGAATGTGTGCAGCAAAAACAAAAAAGAAATGCAAGGAAAAGCCAGGTTTCAAAAGCCAAAAGTGAAGCAAAGAAATGAGTTTCGTTAAAAACAACAAGAGCAACAACAACAACAACAGTGGTTGAAAGTACAGAATGCAATGAAAGGCTGAACTGAAAACTCGAAACTGAACTGTAAACTGTGAACTGGGAAAATGAGACGCGTCGCGTCGTTCGTTGGTCGCCTGTGCGTTTTTAGGGGCTTGTTAAATGTTGGTGTGCAATGAAAAGGACATGCGACTTGCTGCTGTCAATGTATATGTGTGACAAGCCCATGTCTGTATGTGTGTGTGTGCGTGTGTGTGTGTGAAGTTAAAACGCTTTCGGCCAAATTGTCCACCTTTTGCATAGCAATGCAAAGCGGCAGCGTTGAAATGTAAATGAATTGCACAAAATGCAAGGACATACGCAGCACACACACACACACACACACTCGCACACACACACACTCTCTTACACCCTAAGCAACACTGGGATGCATCCAAAGCTGTCACTAAATGGGCCTACCCCTTGTACTCCCCGTCAGCCCTTTCTACGCTCATAAGCAACCCTTTTTTTTTAGACAGCAAAACTAAAACGCAACCTACCCCAAAAAAAAAATAGAAGCAAACCTGGAAATTTACATACTGACAACATCAATACACACACACACACTCGCACACACACTTAGTTGCAGTTGTGCTTAGAGCTTTTTGTGTGTCACTTTGGCATAGAAATTGTCGTCGTCATCGCTTGACGCTTGTATGAACGTGAGGGGGAAAGAGAAGCATATGGTAAATTAGAAGCAGCAAATAAATTCGATTGCCCTGCTCGGCGTTCGCTTCGTCTCGTCTCGTCTCGTTTCGCCTCGTCTCGTCTCGCCTTGGCTTCGTCTTGCATCGGCTCGGCTCATATAACTGTTACTGTTGTTGTTGTCGTTGTTGCTGTTGTTGCTGTTGTTGTTGCTGTTATTTGGTGTGGGAGTCCCTCTCGTTTATTCGAAATGTATGTTTCGGCTGCGTTATCGTTGTCTCGCTCTAATGCGCTTTCCCATGCACTTTTGGGCCTGCTTGCAATTTGATTGGTTGGCCAGCCGTTTTTCGGCCAAAAATTTTGAACCGTACCTTCTTGTTGTTGTTGTTGTTGTCGTTCGATTGCATTTGATTGCATGTTTGCTCAGCACTTGAAGTGTCTGTGCTGCAATTGGTGGGTTTCACAATTTTCCGGTTCGTTAAAAAAAAAAATCAAAAAAAAAAATAGAACTAGAAATTGCCCGAAATTGCCACAAAGCGCTGACTTCAAGTAATTGATGTGAGCACTCACCCAACTAACTCTAACTTGTTAGTTAAGGGTCTCACTGCTGTACTAATTACAGGTGTGAGATTGCTGATTGATGGGTAATTACCCTGTAAAAAAGTTCTACATAATTCAGTTGTAGCAGTAGCAGTTATCCCATCAACGTCAAACGTTAAAAATGTCATACTTTGGAATCTATTGGATGATAATTTAGTATATACTTGACTTGAAAGCTTCACTGTATTACATTACATACTATATGTAAAGTGAATCATATCTGAATAGTTTGATATGCATATGTTCAGTCTGGACATTGTCATAGTTTGAACGATTTATATTATCAGTAAGTAAGTATTTCTTTAGCTTTGTGTGTGATTTTCTTTTATTAAGAATCAGTGAATCATTAGCAATGCTAGAAAGTCAAAGTAGCCCATTAAAATTGTAATTGAACGGTGTATTAAAATCCAGTAAATAAATCTTAGCACACAGTTTAATATAACTCTAAAAGAATTCTAATTTGCAAACTGATTTCTGAGTTATTTAATGATTTAATAATATTTCAATTCATTCAAATTATAATACAACAAGCCGAAGAGTCGGGGCGGGAGCGTTAGTAGGAAACGATTTGCTACAGTCGAAGTCGACTATGAGAGACCCTTTACTTACTTGGCCTGCATGTCAAAACTTAGGACTCTATCTTTAATTCTTGTTTAATGCAATTTCACAAATTTTGCTTACGATTTACGGGGACGGAAGGGAACGTGGCAAACTTTTAACACAAACTGGTTCTGCTTAACACATAGACGAACCAACATACCAAATTTGGTGTCTCTAGCTCTTATAGTCTCTGAGATCTATACGCTTATAAAGGCGGATGGACAGACGGACGGACATACGGACGAACAGACGGAATGACAGACGGACGGACAGACGGACAGACGGACGGGCGGACGAACAGACGGACGGACGGACATACAGACGGACGGACGGACATGGCTATATCGACTCGGTTGTTTATGCTGATCGAGAATATATATACATTATGGGACATGTAAGTCTTCTTTTGAAGACAAACTTAATCGACTTTTATATTTTTCTAAAGTAATCCAATTTAGCTAATTGACTAACTACTTCTATATTAAATAATTTATAAAGTTTGATAATAATATTATTCATATTATACAAGAAACTCCCACTTGATTGATCACTCTTGATTAACGATTTGAATTACTAATAATATAAAAGACAATCTTATTTATTACATTATGATTCAATTACTATTTAAATAATTAAAGAAGTTTCCCGCACATTAATGTTCCCAACAAAAGTTTGTAAATTTCTATACTATACAAATTTCTCACTTTTCGAAAATTCAGTTGATTAAACAGAAATATTTGTCACCGGACATTTAATTTATTTGCACCTCAAACTCAGCAATATTTCTTTATCACGGATCGTATCTAATATCATCATTGCATTTCCTGTCTTTTTTATAGAGCCGCCCAATTTAACGGCTGCATAAAAAGCCAGCCAAATAAATTTTCCATAGACGCACAAAAAATGCGACAATAAAAAATAGTTTTTAATATAAATAAATAAAGTCAGGCCAAAATAGCAACATAAAAAGCCAGAAGGAGCAGCTTGCAAAATTTATTGAAATGTAAAATGCAGAGAAACGCAATTTCCGCACAAGCAGAAAACTGCAATGATGCTGGGGCAATAAAATGAATACGAGTAACAGCAATGGCAAAAACTAGACAATTGCCAAGCGCAAAAACCAAAATAAAAGATGGGAAAACAACAGTAGCAGGAGCAAAATCAACGACTCGGCAGGATATTTAAATAACAGCTGCAACAGGCGGTTGAAACTTAAATAATGAATATACATATATAGAGTGCAACAAGCATGTTCTATTTTCTAAAAAGTGAAGCTGCATGCAACAGGCGGCCCAAAAGTATGCAACAACGAAAAACAAACAACAACAAAACAGCCGAGGACTAAATAACTAAACAAAAGCTAAACCAATTCATGTGCTCATTCATTCATTCATTGAATTTGCAAATTCAATTTCAACGACAACAACAAATAGAGAGAAAGAGAGAGAGAAAGGTGGTTTGTTAGAGTGAGAGAGAAGTTGACGATTGTTAACTGCACAAACGATGCGCAATAAAACGAAGCGTGGCAACAGATGAGCAGCCCGTCGGTTTAACAAGCAAACAAGCAGACAGACAGACAGATAGACAGACAGACGGAGGGACAGACAGACAGACGATGCTGGCATCAAAATTTTATTCATGGATTTAGTTGAATTTACAATGAATGGGTTTTTGGCTTAGTCTGCAGCAGTGAGGCAGTGTGGCAGCCAATGCCACTAAACGGCAAATGGTACGAAAAACGAGCAAATGATGACATATCTACAACAACAACAACAACAACAAGAAGAACAACAACAACAGCGACAGCTGGTATTTCAATTTAAATGCTGGCAGCACAGCCAACAAGTGGCAGTAAACTATTTTTCATGAGAGCACATTTAAATATGCCGCACGCTCCCTCAGTTCTCTATACACCATCCTGTTGCTATTTAGACCAGGAGCTGTTGCTGTTGTTGTCCTCGTCTGGCGCACTCGACACGGACATAAATGGGCCCCGTCGTCAGTGAATGAATGAAGCTGCAGCCACAAAAAGACAGACAGACAGACGGACGTACAGACAGCCAGACATACAGACAGCCACACATACAGCCATACATACAGAGACTGCCAGTTTGGTTAGTTGACTGGCATTTAACAGGAAGTCTTGTTTTTGACAGCAACCTAAACAGAGCATTCGAGTTACCCGAAAACCGGCAACAGGCTCCACTTAATGATGGACAAGTGTGAAGCCAATTAGGGCCACTTAAGTGTGTACTTCAAATGGACACGTAGTGGCTGCACTTCCCCTCCCCTCGAAACTCCCACACCTCCCCGCCTGCCTGCCTAACTGCCACCGAAAACAAGTTGCAACAAGCACGAACGAGAGAAACATCATAGAAATGATTGCCATATGAGTACCGAGTACAAAGGCAAAGCGATGTTATGTTACGTTACGTATACGCAGCGTTAACAACAATGCCCACAATAAAAGTCAAGTGCTGGTTGAGACGGGGAGAGAAAAATGAAAAAAAGAAAAAAAACTGATGGCAGAGACAGCACTTTACCGCCGCATATAACCAAAAGTCAACTGGCCAAAAAGCAGCAACAAAAAAGAGTGTTGAGTGATGCAACTAATTGCTTCAGGCAACGCCATCCCCACTCTTCGTTCTTCTTCCTCCGTCTCCGCCGGCAACAGCAACAGGAGCAGACCCCAATCCAATGAAAGGATAATTGCGCGGATTGCGCACAGATCGCCTTAATCCTTTTAGGCCATGACGAGCCTCGTCATGGTCCACACTGACACTGCTGTTGCACTTCTCCAGGCGCCACTCCCAACCAACACCAGCAACACCAACACCAGCAACAACAGCAACAACAACCAGAGTCGACTGCGTTTTTTCTCGCTTAATGCATCGTCCACTTGATTGCATTGCAGGCAACAAAAAAGAATATACAACTCGACCTCTCCATGGGCAACAGTCAATTTTTTTCCGCGGCTGCTGTTTGCATACAAAACTGCCACAATACAGAGCAACACCTCGACTCGCTCTGTGTGTGTGTGTGTGCGTGTGTGTGTGTGACGTGTGCGTGTTGTGTGTTATCCTGACGCGGCAGGCAACTGGCACATCAGTCGCATTTTTTTGTGTGCCGAAGATTTTTTTGCGCCTCTTCTCGTTTTGTTCTGAGGGTTTCAGTAACTGGCGGCTGCTCTGATTGTCTGTGATTTGTGAAAACGCGATATATGTTTATTTTTTGTAGTGTGAGCGAGAGAGAGAGATAGAGATAGAAGGGGAAAGGAAGCATGAGTTGCAACAATTCACAGCATCAACTGTCAATTGTTTGCAGTTTTTGATCGAATGAAATTTGCATGCTGCAATGGCAGGCAGTCTTAATAGTGAGACATTGATTATTGAAATAAATTCCAAGTATTTCATGCACTTTACGAGTTTTCTTTTCAGTTTTAAAGTAAATTTTCAACTGCTTATTTGGCTTTCCGGTCGCTGGAAGCTAAGCTACGCCTTGCCAGCAAGGTTCATTTACTTAAAACCATGATACAGACAATATGGAAATATGAAGTATCGGTTTGGGGTACGGCGGTGATTTGCCATTTGCAGGGAACATTTATCATGAGAGACCCAGGAATTATACCAATAATCGAAGCAGCTAATTCAGAAAGGCATGACCGACTTATAAACCCTTTGTCTACTGCGCTGTTTATCGACACTTCAAATCCGAGGACACGAAGATTAAAACTATCTTTCCTAGATCAACTCCTGACCACGAATGACTCAAGCATCCGCATCAGCATCAGCAGAATTTCACCGCGCGTCAGGATTAGAGGATTATAAGAAATATGATATGAAATAGTCATATAAAAATAAAACTGTCAGAGTTGCCTTTGTTTAGCTTAACATCTATATCAGTAAACCATTAGTATACATTTTTATCCTCACAACTAATCTTCGTTTATTATTAATCAAAGATGTCACTGCATCATATTTGAACTATTGATAAACCAGTTAATACCAAATTTAAACTGATAAAGCTACAACCAAAATAACAAATGCAATCTGACACAGTTGCAGATTGTTTATATGTTGGTTAAAGTTAAACAATTTGTATCTTACATTCAACAGTTACGACCAAAAACAAGACTAAACCCAAAAAAATATGTATAGATACATTAATATCTTTAAGAAAAGGAAATGCTTCATTCCACGTCTTTCTTATTTCATAACTCAATCAATGAAAAAGTCCTTTTCAGCATCGATAAATCGCCGCTATTTGTAGGCAAATGATTCAGCAACGTTTTAATAATAATATTTACATAACCAATTCATTCGATTGTTTGTTTTTTATAAGTAGTTGTCAGGCATTTAGCCAAAAACTTTGTTAAATTGTTGACATTCATTTAAATTTTGTATTTTCAATTGTCGCATTAATTTTCAATTACTTAAGAATGCATTTGGTGACACTTTCAACGAAAGCGCACGATTTGTATACGTGAATATTGTATACATTTCATAAACAGCCCACCAAATACGAAAAGAATAAAATCAAATCAAAAGCCGCTACACAAAACCTTGAATCAATTGATACGAAATACTAAAAAATTCTAACAAGAAAAGAGAGAAGAAAAAATAAAAAAAATAAACCGGACAATTCCACAAAAGCGCCTCAGTAAATTAGAATTAAAATTGAACTTGTTGTGCCATATTTGGTTACAATTTCAGCGCTTAATTCCGCAAACGTCAAACGATGCGAAAGGGGGGAGGGAGGTGGGAAGGGAAAGGTGGGCATTGCAGGCGTGGCATATGGGTGTGTGTATCTTGGGGCACGAGCACGAGGGTGCGGGGCTAGGCTTGGCAACGTGTCGCATTCGACTTATACATTTCTAGCTAAGTATTTCATTTATTTACTTTTCTGCATTGCACAATTAATAAAATTACGAATACAAAGACGAATGTGAATATGAATACGAGTACATTTATTCAAATTGCAGCCCATTCAGCTTCAGCAAAATATGCTTATTAATTAAAAGCGATTAATTTATGTCTAATTGCCGTGTGTAAAAAGTTCACAGTTGTAGTTGATTTGTTCAATATATGTACATACATATATATAGTTCAATTATACCCTGTATGCTTTTTGAAAAGGGTATATAAACGTGATATAATCTAGATCTATATTAAAAAGTTAAAGCATTGTTTAATTATCTTAATTTCTAGATAATACATGGAAACTTTTAGCCGTTCATACTCCGCTGCATCGAACATTCTCATTGCATTCTTGACTGACCTTTTGATTCAAATATTTATGAGCCTAAAAAGTGCAAAGTTTTGTAAAAGTTTTGGTTTTCTTTGCTTTAAAAATTGTCAACTTTCGAATTCGAACTTGTAAGTGTTACTGCGTCTACATTTAAATAATTAATTTAGCTAGTTAAACGTTTTGTCGGCTGTTTTTGTAACAAAACGAATTATCTACCAGCAATTATTCTAATTAAAGATATTGATTTTGTAGCAATTATTTGTCAGAGAATAATAACAACAATTGTGTATATAGTATAGACAGTACTATTAATGAACTTGAGGAGAAATTGTCAGACAAGAAAGCTATTTAAAGTTAGGCGAGACTTATAGATACACAGATACATTTGGACTTCATATATTTCATGCATTCTAATTCGACTTCTATTGATCTTGAACTTATCGCTATGGAAATCTAAATCGATTGTAGAAAAATTAAATATCAGGCATATCAATGAGCACAAAATTAACGAATACAATGCAAAGCATAGTGTGTGTAATATGCACTTACAGTTACAACCATAAGCACGCATGTGTGTGTGTGTGTGTGTGTGCTCGTATCTGTGTGTGAGCTAAGGCATGCATGAAAGTCAATTGGGTGTGTGAGCTGCCAGTTACAGTAGCTCGTAACAAACATTATTTCACAAATAAAACATGATAGTTTTCTATACTCTAACAAGGGGTATATTAATCTTTGATTGTCCTTTAAATCGAGTGCAATTGGAACTTAATTAACTTGTTTATTTTATTATTATTAAATATAACTTTGCTTTTATACTTTTAATAGAATCGTAGAATCATATATAGTTTGTTTTTCTCTATAGTTAAATTAGTTTTAAAAGCTGCTCTAGTTGCAGTTTTATTTTTATACACTTTGAGGGGTTTATTAAGTTTCTTTGTAATATTCAAGTTCAACTCAAAATCAAAATGCAACTGTAATTCGAGTGAATTTTATTCTATCTCATTTCATCAATTAAAAATAATTAAACTAGCATTTGATGCTTTACAAAAATTAATTTTTGCTCATTTTCCATGCACGACTTTCTGATATTTTCCATTAAAGCCCAACGCCAAATGCAGGAGGGGGAGAAGTGGCAAAGAGGGGGGGAACGCTGCGGCAGGGGCAGAGGAAACCTCAGTTCCAGGGCCAGACGCTGCTGCTGTTGTTTAAACCTCTGCCATATTCTATGCACCAATCTGAGGCTCAGTCTGCGTCTACGTCTCTGTCTCTGTCTCTATCTCCCTTTCCATTCCCTCGTCTCCCTCTATTTGTATCATTTGCATCTACATGATTTTCTATGCATTTTCGCATATTTGATTACACATGCGCCTCTTTTGACAGCGACAGCTTTTCACTAAGCCGCCGTTGCAGTCTCAGTCTCAGTCGAAGTGTCTTCTCCTCACTTCCCCTCTTCTTACTTTTCTAGCTCTACTCTTTGCCATGTTTGTTTGTTCGTTTAGTGCGCCCATTTTATTTCTTCTTTTTTATTTTCGTTGCTTATTGACGTTTCTACTTATTTAGTGTATTTTGCGCATTTTCGTATATGCTGAAAATTCTCTAATTCTTTTTTTCAACAATACAAAAAAATAAACTTGTTTTCCCCCCATTCTCTCCCCATCTCTCTGCATTGTGCATGCAGTTAGCTTGACTGTAAGTCTGTCAGTCTGTCAGTCTGTCTCTCTGTCTGTGACCGATTGGCTTTGTTGCTTATTTTCATTAACAAGCCTCTATGTGCACATGAAAATTTGTACAACAGTAACTCTCTATGTATGAGTCGAGTCTATCTGTGAGTATGTCTAATGTCTGTGGCAAAAATCGCTAAACAAACAAATTTTACTGTTAACAGATACAACAACAACAACAGCAGCAGCAACAGATACAACAACAACAACCAAACTTGTATGCATTTCGGGGTGTTAATTGTGTTGCACTTTGCCAAAGTCTCGACTAAGCAGTCGGCCAAACTGAGCTGCAATTTGTTGTTGTACATATTGCTGATGTTGTTGCCTTTGAATTTTGTATGCAGTTTAAACTAAGGCGTGCATTGTATTTCATTTTATTTACGACTACGAACGAACTATTATTGCAATTTGTTAAAAAATTTAGTTATACCAAATTTGGTACCGCACAAACGTCGCCCACGTTCGTCTCTCACATTTTGGGGGGAGCGACTGACAGTTAGCCATTTGTTGTGGGGGGAGAAGGCCTTGTCAAGTCTACACACACACACACACACACTCACACATATCGATAGGCCAGGCCAAATGCAATTTGGAGTGCTCTAACCAATTAGTCAGTTGGCTTTAACCGCATTACGCTTGCGCTGTCAAAGCGCAGAACAAAAATGCCTAATTAATAAAAAGCCTGTCGAGGCAAATCATAAATAGCATTTATAACAATAAAAGAAACAAAATGCAAAACTCCACACACACACACACACACACACAACCACTTAGCAACTACTAATTCAGTTTATAAATAAGGTAGTAATGACATAGACATACTAGACATAGGCATAGGCATAGGCATATGGTAGATACTACACTACCTGAAAGCAACGCACTTAACCAAATCGAATTCCCTATTAAAGAATTGCAACCTGCCTAACCCCTAACCAAGTTGAGAACTAACTAACCTATGGGCTTGCTTTCAGCGACCCAAAGGCAGAAGTGGAAAAAAAAAGATGGAAAACGAAAGAAATTGTAATAATGCGGTTGGGACATGCGTGGCCCGATGGGGTAGACTAGCTGCCAGTACATGGGTCTCTTCTAAATAGGCCTCTGTAATATAATTACATGCGAGTGCGCAGAACAGAACAGAACAGAAAAAGCCAGAAAAAAACACAGAAAATGAAGAATTATTAAAGAAGCGCAAAGCATAAACAGCTAAAAGAAGCAGCGAGCAGATGGTATGATAAAGATGGCAGCAGTAGGAAACATAATGAAATTCACTTGTCCATTATGCACTGTAATTATTTCTATATACTACTACTACCTGGCCAGAGTTGCCATGTTTTGTGTAAATTGGCGTATGTCGACGCGTTTTTAAATGCAATTAATTTACAATGCATTAGCAGAAACAGAGAACAGGGCAGAGTCAGACCTTTAAGTTACGTACCCTAATGTACAATTCTAATTGCAAATCTTAAGATAATTGCCAACATTTTGTCAACTATAAAAAAAAGAGTATCTGCAAGATACAAAAAAGGCGTTGCTTGGTAATGTATCTCATTTAAGCAGCAAGTAAAATTTGAAATGTCTAGAAAATAAAGAACATTTTGCCACTGCAATAAAATCAAAGTATCTCTAAGATACAAAGTGTAACTCTTTTTTCTACTACTAGTGGGCTGCAATTCTTATACAAAATGTAAAGAAAATTACCAGCATTTTGTTGGCAACAAAAAAATATCTAAAAGATACGAAAAGTGGCTCTAAGATACATTAGCAAGAACAAGAGAAACGGCGACGTAAAATCAAATCGCAGCGAATATAAATTGCAGTTGAGTTTTCAAGGTTTTCCAGTTCATGGTTTTTAGTGTCTCACAATGTGAGTGTGTGCGAGTGTGTGTGTGTGTGTGTGTTGGTGTGTGTATGGCAAGGCGACGGTCGCGCTCCACAACAACAACAACTACAACAACAACAATGAGTCGTTGCTGATCTATGCTGGCGTCACTGTCGACGTCGCTCTTGTCATAGGCGCTTAGACACACGTGAGTTATTGTTGTTGCCCCGTTTGTCGTCGTTGTTGCTGTGGTTGAATTCTCGTTTGTAGTTGTTGTTGTTTTTGTGGCTGGGCGCTCCCGCATAGTCTCGTTTTCATTTTTTTTATCTATTTTTTATAAATTATTTTAATTTATTTGCCATGTATTTTTTCAGTCTTTTGGTTTTTTTTTTTGTATTCTTTAAACTTAATAATGCAAATGTTTTGTGCATTGAAATACGTGAATTTTATTTAAGATTTTATTGTTGATTTCCCCGCCCCAAACAAGGAACCTGAGTGAAATGTAACCTTGCACGCAGCTGCCAATTGAATATTGTTAGCCGTTTTTTTCTTCAAAGAATTCTATCTTTAACCGCCCAATCCCCCGTTTTCTTCCTCCTTGCACCTCGCGGTCTGTTCAAGACGCCGGCTTTACTTGCCAGACAATCGAAATCGCAAATAAAATAAATGCAATTTCTCATATTTACTTTTATTATTCCAGTTATCAGTTATGCTTTGATTCTCCCGTCGTTACCAGGCAGCCGAAGGTTACACACGATGTCTAAACTGTTTGTCTGACCAGGCTATCTTGGTATCTGTCCATGTAGTATCTGTATCTATATCTGTGCATATTGGCACGTCATTGGTCTGTCTCGGAAGTGGGCATAAACTTATAGATTGCCATGGCTGACTGGCATTTTCCTCACCATTAGCAAAATGCCATTGAAAATAAATATTGCGCAAAGATGAAACAGACTGAGACAGGATATTTGAAGCAAGGAGGAGTGTGCAAATAAATGTCTGCCAGCAATTCAAACTGTTCTTATTGTACAATACACACACACACACACATACCCACCCACCTACAATAAACCTGGTTAAACTGCTGTTATTTGTACGTAATGCGCTTTATAAGTACTACACAAAAATGCTATTTCAGGCTTAAAGAAACGTTGAATATGAAAACTTTTCGATTGCAAAACCAGCAACAGCTGTGCCCCCTGTAGTTTTCTAAGAAAAGTATACAAAAACTTAACTATTTATGATATCTGTGGATTTAAGAAACAATAAGGAGAAGTAAGGTAATTTCAATATAATTTGTATATATTTTAATTCCTTGAAAAATTTCAGTTAAGAAATTTAGAAAGTTGGAAATGTTCTATAGTGTTAAAGAGTTCTTTTTGGTTTAGAAATCAATTTGAATTGTTTGAAAATAATTTATATTTTCCTTAACATTTAAATTGCCTTTAAATTTGCATCAAAAAATTTTTAAAAATTATTTATAGTAAATATCTGGGTACTACAATTTTGTAAAAATTATTTAATTGTATTTCTTTCTAAAAAATGATTAATTAATTTATTTTCAATAATAAACATTCTTTTGGCTAAAAATCGACAAAAAATCAATTATTAATTTGCATATTTTTTGATAAAAACTTTGAAATCGTTCAAAAATGTCATAAAAAATGTTTACAAAATTCTATCATGGATTTTGTTTCGGCGTTTTCTATTAGCTTTTGTTGTGTGCATAGTCTGATTGTTGTTGTTGTTGTTGTTGTTGTTGGTGTCGCTTCGTGTTTGAATCTGAATCTGAATGTGCAAATTCATTTGCGTTTGTTTAGCACATTTTCTACGCGAATGGATTTCAAAGCCCGGCATGGAAATGTATGTAGTATTGGATCGCCGGAACTTTTGTATCTGTCTCTGACTTTGACTTCGACTTCGACTTCGACTTCGACTTCGACTTCGACTTGAACTGACGACCATATAAATGTGTCAAAATTTTGTTGCGTTAATATTGCATATACATATGTTTGTTCTCATCTGAACATTTTTGTTTGCGACAAGCGTGACAAATTTCATTACAAGTGCAATCGCTTATATGCAGTTAAACATACATTACTCATACGCTCCGTTGTTTGTCGTATGCAATGGAATTTGTTGCATACTTAAAATGGGGTTGGCAGTTCGTGTAATTAAACTATGTGAAACATTTGATAAGCGCCAGCAATTAGAGTTATTTAGACGGCCAAACGTCGCTCCGTTTATCCCTGGAAGTCAGCTTAGCGAAAATATGACAATAAAGCGCCAAGGGGCGATAACAGCGCTGACCGCGAGTACACAGTGAGGCTACGCTACAATGAACAGCGATAGAGCGACAGAGCGACAGAGCGAGAGGGAGAGAGAGTATCTACTAGCGTTGGGCAAATGTTTACCAATGTGCGCCACGGGAAACTCAATATGGACTTGTGTACCTGCCACACAAAATGGCCACGCGCTGCGTTTCAATTTTTCGCACAAATTTTTTTTTCTTTTTATATTTTTTTTTTTTTTTGCCTTCATCGTTTGTTTTATTTTTATATACTTTTTTTTTGTTGGCATTGTTGTTTGTTATGGCTGGCTTTTGTTGCGGTAACAGCAGCAACAGCAGCGAGCTGAACTATGAATGCAATTTCGTAAATTATTTTCCTTTTAAGTAATTATTAAGGTGTGGTCCGGTTCGTTTCGCGTTGCAGTCTTCCTCGTCTTCGACGTCAGTTAGTCAGTCAGTCAGTCAGTCAACCAGTCAGTCAGTCAGTTTAACAGTTTACCAAACACAAAAGCCATACGCTTTTGCCATTGTTTTTGTTGGTTTTATTGTTAATACTTTTTTGTTTACTATTTTGTTAGCAACTACTGTAAGTATATTTTGAGTTATTCATCCATTATACGCCATTTAACTAATAACAGGGGGCTACAACTATAGAGTCGCAGATAAACGCGTTGCGTCTGTAGTTTGCACTCTCAAGCCATCAGTCACTCAGTCAGTCAGTCAGTCAGTCAGTCAGTCAGTCAGTCAGTCACTCAATCACTTAGTCAGTCACTCAGTCAGTCAGGCAGTCAGGCAGTCAGTCATTCACTTGGCAAGTCAGTTATTCACTCGTTCAGTAGTCAGTTTAGTCGTTTATTAAGTCACTCGAGTCATTCATTTCATTTGAGTTGCAAGAGCGCGCGCGCACCTTGCCACATCCCTTCCATCAAAGTCATAATATAAGTAGTACATTTTGCATTTGTGGGTGTTGCCCGCTGCCGTTGAAGCCGTCGGCTTTATGGCACTTAATGCCACCAATACCGTTAATTAGTTACAATTGCGCTGGCCAACTGTGAACCATAATCTAGTTAAGAGCGATCCCCAAGGGTGCCATTTGAGCTTTATCTACTCAAATTGCCACTTGGCTACCTGTTTTTTTAAGTTTTTCCTTTTTGTTTTTTTTTTTTTTTTGGCCACTTTAGTTGTTGCTTTATCAATCAAAGCCGTGGAAGTGTGAACATCTAACAACAAATTGATCAGCGTCAACGTCTCTGATTTCTAACAACAAACAGCAAATCGCCACTTTAGGCCGACAACATGAATGGCAAATTACAAACAGTTAAGTAGCAATCAGCCAACACCAACAACAACAACAATCAAAGCGTACAAATTTGCTGTAATACAACAACAATTACATTAAAACGCGACCATAAACGTGCAGCCAACAACAGCAACAGCAACAGCGGCTGTGGCAACTTAAAGTTGGACTTGGCTTAGCCAAAATGAAGCCGCGAATGCGGCATAAAGTTTGACGATGAGCCAGCATCAGCAGCGGCAGCATTTGTAGCAGTGGCAGGCGCTACCAAAGTCATTCCACACCTTGTAAAATCAACAAAAAGGCAGCCAAGAAGCACACACACACACAAACACACACACACAGAGAGTGAGGCAGACAGAGATGCAGGCGTGCAATTTGCAGTCGCAGCCTAGAAAAATAATTGCATGTGGATGCTAGGGCAGAACAGGGAGGAATGGAGGAAGGGAGGAAGGTAGGAAGGGAGAAAGGGGACTACAGCTAGCAATGGCTAAGAGGGAATGGGTCTAAGCCGCGTCATTCATGACGACGACGCGGCATTTGCTGCAAGTGCAAGTGCAGCTGTAACATTAACATGCAACCAGCAACAACAACAACAACAACAATAACAACAACAACAACAACAACAAAGACTGCTGAGATGCAGATGCATTTAACGTCATTGTTGTTGTTGTTGTTGTTACTGCCAGGCAGCAGGTGAATTGCACGATTTTCAATGCAAAAGTCAAGAGCGCCAACGGAAAAAAGTCGTTAGCCAAGTTTTCTGCATAGCCCAGTCAGTTGTAACTATTTTGCCGTTGTTGTTATTGTTGTTGTTGCTGCTATTACTGCGTTTATGGCTAGAACTGTAGCAGTGGCAGCAGTTGCAACTGTGGCAACTCAACTGCCTGCAACATTGACCAAACCAAACCGAAACCGAACCAAACCAAACGATTGTGAACAGTCAGCCGGCTGCATTTTGAGCCAAGTCGAGTGTTTGGTAGCAGCTTCCTTTTGGCAGTTGCTTGACGTTGTCTTGCCTTGCCACTTCTACCTGCTCTGCCCCATAGCTCTACCCTTATCCTCTTTTGTATCTGCATAGAGAGCAGGATAGATCTGCATGCCAGCCAGCAAACCGGAGAGACAGCTGTTTCCGTTTGTAAAATGTTTGGTACTCGTACTCGTAGTACCCAATGATTGGCAAGCGATTGCCAAGTTGGTCAAGACATTGATGTTTAGACTCGTTCATTTGCTGGCATTAAATGTCTGTGCAATTCTGACTAGTAGCTAATTACGTTGCATTTAACTTAAACTTACCACACGCGTTGTGTGTGGGTAACAAATATTTTTTAACTCAAGAGCCAAGTCAGCATATTTTGCATTTACATTTTCATTTTCATTTTCATTTATTAAATGTATTTAATGTTCACACATTTGTCACGTTGTTTTTGATGCATTGCACATTTTGTTGTCTCTCACTCGCACTTTTGCTTTCTCGCTCTTTGTTATCTTTGCCCAATTGGTAAACAGTTTCGCTGGGAGTTTGAGTTCCCATTATCTATTTTGACTGGCTAAAAACAGCTGCCACGCATTTGACAAACTGCAACTCGATCAGCAAAGTCTATTTACACAATTTGTTTCTACTTACAAATGATAGATATATGTATATTTCCTTTTTTTCTAAATTTTCTTTTTTTAATTAATAGTAAAAAACACTTTTTATGCGTTATACGTTCCCAAATCAAATGATTTCAAAGTTCTTTTATATTTTTATACATTTGATTTGGTAACAAAACACCGAAATTTATGAACAAAGGAAGTATTTATATATATATATATATATATATATATATATATATATATACTCGAAATGTATCAACAAATTACATTGCAAACTTATTAATAACATTCGCTTTGAGTCATTTTCAATGGTTTCATGTGGTTTTGATGTGTTATTGTTTCTTATTTTTTGATTAACTGCGTCTTGGGAATTCAATAAATACACAAAAAATAAGCCGGCAATTCTGTATAGCAATTAAGATTTGGGAATTACCCTTAAAAACAATGATTTTTATGTATTTAAAGAGTATAGATGAAAAACTTAAGAATGGCATATTTTAAGCAGATTTTATCGAGTGTAAATTATGTGTTTAATATATTTAAAGTATGAAAGACTAGACATATATGTAGCTGTTGTTACTCGAATCTTAGAGAACAAGAGATACCCAAATCAGGCTGTAATTTAGCAGATGAAGTATAGATTTAGAACTTAAGATACATTCCCCATTCTTTCCCCAGCAATCTCAACTAGTTCTTACTCAACATACGATTTATCTGTTAAGCAAACTTCAGTTATTATCAGTTTAAAAATGAAATCAAATTACAGGATATCTACTAGTCGACTACAGAGCGCCTGCATCATTTGTAGTTATAACTTCAATTTGCGCGCTTCTAATTCAAAATATTATGCCTGTGGGTAGCAATAAAAAATCTATAGAGAAATCATTATATTTACGACATATTGTAAATATACGAATGTAATGATTGAGCTTTTTGTGTGTGTTCGCTCTTATCAGCACAACTTTTGTGGAAATATAATAAATATATGAATATATATATATATATTTATATATATTTGTGGCTATTATACTATATAAATACATGTATATATAATTACAATAAAAATTAAATTGCGATAATTTGAACTGTGCGCGTCAAAGAGTCGAACGATAGTGCGATCGCTGCAGCTGCAGCTGCATAGATTTTTCATATAAAATATATATATATATATACTCTAATACTATACTATATACTCTATACAAATATATGAAGCAAATACAGCACAAGTTCGTCTGTGAAAATTTCAGCAACAAAAAAGAAAAAAATAAAATCAATTTTTTTTGTTGCGCCTGATAAGAAAGCGCAAAAAAT